>VYZV01024440.1:0-10196 GCA_013401275.1 Pandion haliaetus
AACTCAGCGATACCAAATTCCGTAGCAAAACAGCATTCATGGGCATTACAGTCTCATTGCTTGCGATCTCAGAAGGAACTACCTCATGATCTGCATGGCTCTGGGAATCCCCTTTATTAATGCTTGCATCTCGGGCCCACCGCGGAGGTTTCCAGGTTCGTTCCTGTGATCCTCTGTTGTAGTAATAACAGCGTCCTGTCGTATCTTTATGGGTTTCCCATTCCCCATTTATTTGGACCGGAGCACTTGTAGGTAGTGGTGGAAGTGCAGACTGAGATATTTTCAGTTCTTGTAAATTAGCATAAACTGGTGAATCAGGCCTCCCTTGGCTTGGTGGAGTAGTTGGCTATTGAGAGAAGAAATGTATTGTTAAAGAGCAAGTGAGTTTTAGAATGCTCCCTTGCAAATCAGAATAATTACAGTAGTTAAACCAACAAACTCCCTTCTTTATTGTTACGTACAAAAGCACAAAGGACAGCCACAAGATGCTGGGACATGAAAACATGAGATTATTAACTATAAGGTAGATAGCACAAGCTATATTTATTTAATACTGAAACAATTTTTCAGCATTTCTCCAGATGACAGCTGATAATTATGTCTTACAGTGGATTTGAAATACACTGGCATCATCATCAAAATAACTATATCCTTGCCTTATTGAAAAACTTCAGCTTTACAGTTCAGGTATTGCTCAGGAACTGTGAGTAATGTGATCTCGTTCAAGACAAAACATAGCATTTCTGAGATGTCACTTGTTAAACAAAGATGGTTCCCCAACCTTTCCCCCTCACTGCTAGTAGAGATGATGGTGAATGTAAAGCACCACTTCTATCTTCTCAGCAAAATCTAAACAGACAGTTCAGTTAAAGATGAGCACAATGTTGTGACTAAGAAACTCTGGAAAACACCTGGACAGTTTACCTGTACACCTTTCCAAACAGATGCTTATTTAAAGATATTTTAGGCAATATCACCAAGTGTTCTGATTACCACTCTCTTATAATAATTAAGTGGATATTCTTATCCACCTAATTTTATTCATATACATGCACACAAGTAGAACAACAAATACCAACAAGAAAACAAAACCCTAATTTCTTATTAATAAATAGTTTGTTAACATGAAGGCCAGCAGAAAGCATGGTTAAAAGTCCATGGCACTGACTGAAACCATAAGTACTTTCAAATAAGCCACTAAAGCGTTTAGGAGAGAAATATACTTTCAGATGTTCCATTTTTAAACTATATAAAACACAACATGCAGAATATAAGAGCTATGATTATGAGATTGGTTTAATAACAAGCTGCTTTCCCAAACTGAATAGTTTCCTGGTAATGCACTGCCATCTCTGTATTTTAGGACACATTATTTAGGCACTCTAAAAGGAAGGAGCTATATAATTTATAGCATCCCTTCCCCTGCTTTATTTTAATTCAGAAGCTTTGCTGCAGGCAAGTCCTTGTGCCTCTTGTTGCATCTTTCACAGGAAAAAAAAAACATATTGCATTACATAAAAGATCTTTTATAATGTACTTTTAAACATTAAAATCATAAACTGCTAATCTAGGCCACATCTAATCATAAATTATCAGGGTTTGCTCAGGCAAGACAGCTTAGCATGCCACACAATCAGATACAAACTGATTGCACCATAGCTAGAACCAAATATGGGCAATACCCACAACCAAAAGGGAAACGGCTAGAGAGGAACTTAATGAGATTAAAACAGGCATGGACTTGTTTTGTGTGCCTTTAAAAGAGAAAACACAGCTTACTAGATATAGCAAGTACAGTATGTTTAAGGCAAACCACAAGAGGAAAAAAAATTGCAGCACTGGCAAAATAAGAGCGCCAAAACCAATTAGTATCCTCCTCTATCTAATTCAAGGGAGAAAAAAAAAAATGTCACAAAACTTGCTGAGCAGTGAGAGACTATTTTTCTACTATCCAAGTCTCCAACCCCCAGGGTTTTTTGGGGGTTTTGTTTTTTGTTTTTTTTTTAGGAGGGTAGAATTGCTGCCTTTGGTGGAGTTGCTGTTGATAGCACTAACAGCATAAGAAATGCTACTATGAATGAAACATCACTCCACTGTCTTCAGGGATGAACCTCGATTCCCTGGGATGCTGGGAGAGCAACCTAGAGGTCTCCTCTTTCAAGAGGCAGTTTCTGCATTCATTTCCCAGTCGGCCTGCAGAGCTGCATTTCCCGCATAAATCATCCTACCATTAAACCACCGAGCTTGTCATTTGAAGCAACAACATACACCTGCACCAGCAAATGCACAAACCTTCAGGTTCTTCCTCTATTTCAAGGAATTGGCAAAAGCAGCACCATCAAGCACCCTGGCTGCTGCAGCGGGAGGCTTGCACAATGCTCCCATCCTACAATTGCTCTTCCACACAAGACATTAAGAAGGATTTGCTGTCTAGCCTGCATTTGCCACTTGCTTTTTTGTTTTAATTAAGACATGAAATGCCATTATTAAAAGAACAGTTCTGTGTATTAATAAAAGTGTTTTCCAAATAGAAAGTCTGACACAGAATGCTTGATATAGTTTTTAGAACAGTTTCTCAAGCAACACATAGGAATATGGCTCAGAGGTTTCACACCGAGGTTTTCAACGGTTTTAGCATTATAACGAGAACAACTCCAGATGAAACTGCAGGACATGTATGTGCTAAGCCAATACTGGAAGCTCACAGCCAGTGTACTGCCACATAATTCAAGCAGCATACTAGTGAAAACGGTAACATGATATGAAAGCATAATGAGGGGTTTTTCTTCTGAATGCTCAGTACTTCCAAGCTCAATATACCAATTTCTGGTTTTCAAGGGAAGCCAGAACTTTTGACCTGAACAACAAACAAGACAGCTAACTGACCTGCCAACCAAGTCTCCAACTACTTCCATTCCCTGTTGCTCTCTCTTCTGACAGATTTTTCAGGGAGAATTGCAGGATTTTTGAAAGGCACCTGTAAGTTACTGCTTTCAGCGAAGCCTAAGAAAATGCAAAGCCATCAATCTAACTACAACACGCAGCTTAGCTTACAAGTACGTCTTTGAGGGATACAACTTTCTTACCAGGAACTATTTTAAATAACCACGTAAAACATAAAATAATAATACTTCCTCATACCTTGAGCCGCACAAGGAGGTATGTTGTTACATCTACAACAATGCTCAGTTCAACAGCGCCCAACCTTATCAAGGGTAATTTTGTGAAGAATTTCTCATTTATTGATGAGAAAAACAGCTTTTAGAAAGTTCAAAGTTTCCTGAAGTTAACTTTAGTGTACTTTCTACATCAGTGTCAGCAGGAAGGTCAATCCTCTCCACCCCAGCAGCTTGGGAAGGAGAGTCCTGCAGAGAGTCAGGTCCCACTAGATGTCCCTGTGGAGCTCCCGGGCCCTCCACTATCTCCTCCTTCCATTGCAGATGACGGTTTTAAGTTCAAGACTGTTCTGCAAAAACCTTTAATAGTTTCAAGCAAAAAAACCATATTAATTTAGCTGTATTCCTTTCGTTTACCAAACCCATTACTCATTACCAATGTATAAATCCGAATACATAAAGCACTGCTAATAGTTTCTGACCACTTCCATGGCTGTTTTCCCAAAACCAGACACACACTGTTAAGGGGAACTAAAATATATGCTAAACACTAAACAGCTCCGTATGTACATGAGGATAGAACTTCACTCCCTGAGCTTCACTTTTGTACTAACAAGCTCCAAATGCTCCTAAACATGGAATTAAATCTACCAAGAGACTCTCTGTCTTCTCACTATCAGAATCACAACACGTCCTTCAACAGGCCCATGCATGCACACACAAAATGCCCTATACTCAAAACATTTCAACATTCATTTGCTATTTGATATCGATTTCAGACTTTTTCATGTTGCTTTCTCCTACTGAGAACAGTGAAGGACTCTTTTCTTTATCACTTTTCTACCAAATTAGAAAGCAGAAATACTTCTATGATGCTACAACTTGAATGAAAATTGTACAGCCTATTAAGCACTATGACAACTTTATGAATATAAGGACCTCTCCCTGAGCTCAGTAATGCTCTGTCTTCTAATACTTTAGAAATCTGCCGTATATAAGTTCAGTCTCACAGAAAAGTCTGCTAGCACTTAATCCTTGCAAATTGATAAGGAAGAGAGTTTCATGCAAGCAGGACAAAGTTTCTAGGATCAACACACAACATTCTTCAAACAGGGACTGTACACACAGCTTTTTCAGAACATAGTTTTTATACTGGCACACTAGGAAGCAGATACGTGCCTTTAAATAAAACAACCTGTTAATCATTTATGAATGAACAGTCAACATTTTCAAAGGCCACAGATCCAGTGCTCAGAGGCCTGATAGTGTAACGCAGTGCAATGAAAAGCAAACTTACTATACTTCAGAAGGTACTTTTCATTACCAAAATGCGTATCAGCTTCCAAGAGGATACCTTAAATTTTAATGTTACCTTATACAAATGGCTTTTTTCAGATGGCAGTATTTGTTTAAGAGTTCAAAATTAAAGCAAACTTAAAAAAAAAAGGTTCAGTGCACTCCAACAGGGTAAGACTGCTGTGCTGGGAGAAACAAGGACTACCAATCTCTTCCCTACCCACCACCTAAAAATACTTTTGGTTTATTTTCATGCAATGAGAACATACTGCATCAAGAATGCCAGCAATTAAAAGAAAACACAGTTTCCTCAAAACTGGTAATTCCCTTTTTCCTTTTACAGCACTTAAATCCAAGACAAAAACTTCTAGAACATAACGCAATGCTAGCCTGCAAAACATGACCTACCACATGTGATTTTCCCTCCTTTATAAATAAATTGCTTTAGTTGTCATGCCTCTGCAGCTTTTCTTAGTGTTATGAACTTAAAATTAAAAGCTTCCATTTCAGTAGCAGCATTCCAATTGCTGAAACCAGCTGCTAAAAATGAAAAAAAAAATTTTTTTTGAAAAAGCAGCAAGTCTCATCTTAATACTGTTTATGAAGTTACAAGCAACAAATGGCCCATACTCATGCAAAAGAACAGTATTACACTGAAGGAAAACAAGGGAATACTAGCTCTTTGCAGCAGCAAGCCGAAGAAAGAATAACAGGCACATCCCACAGCATCCTAAGACAGGCAACGAAGCATTCCCAGTTCCCTCAACAACTGAGCTTCTTGCCAAGGAATTGCCACTGTCCTTTTAGGAGGGCCTGGGACTTCAATACCAGCTTTTATATCATCCCTGTTGAATAAAGAAATCTCAAAAACTCTACAGTTTCATTTTCACGAAGTGACAGCTTCAACTAGAATAATTAGCTAATCTCCTCCTTCCTCTTTCTGCTCTTGGCTTATATTTTCACAAACATGTTCTGGACACTGCTTTCTTTCCAACATATTCAGGCACATTTAAAACTTACTGTAATACTCAAAAATCCATGAGGGAGATTTTTCACCAAGTCCTCTACTATGTCAGAGGGGAAGAGAGCAAACTAATTTAACAAGCCAAATTGAAATGGGAACCCGAACAATTTTTTAATGCACTAACCTTCTCCAACCTTAACTGGATAATTCACTCTGTAAGTCTAAGGAATGCATAAAAAGATGACAGTAAATATTATAAGCCTGTCAATAGTTGACTATAAATTTCAGACAAGCTATAGTAGTGCAAATATTTAAATGCATTGAAGTTCTCATGTTCAGTTGATTTGCCATTATAAAGTGGTGAGAAAAAACAGACGACATTACAAAGCAATGCAGAATTAAAATCAACCCGAACCAATCATTCAAATAAATTTGCCTAGTAAAGGCCATTCATCAGTTAAATGTTTAAAAGGTCCCATTTAAAAATTAAGCAGGTACACTCAAGGTAATTATTTCAAATGGCTAGTCAACAACTTTCCATCAGATTGAAAACAGGAAAATTAAGCATCTGATTTACTTTCCTTAATTCTATCTTTTGGTCAATTTTGCATTTTACTTACACTGAATTACAGGCTGAACTATTACTTTCTTCTATTTCTGGAGATATTTACATACAATTCATTTTAATATAAATATATCTATTAATATTTTGTTTTATGAAACTAGATTATGAAACAAAAAGTCTTAGTACATGGAACATCGTGTTCTGTCAGAATGTGCTTGTGTTATTTCAGCCGCTTAAGTTCCCTTCTGCTTTAGTTCTCCCACAACACACACACACACACACACAAAAACAAAACAAAAAAAAAAACCAACCAAACAAACAAAAAATCCCAAAGTTTCTGAAAGTGTAAGTCTTCATCTGGTGATACTGTAATGCCTTATCAATTAAAAAAAAAAAAACAAACCAAAAAAAAACAAAAAAAAAACCTAGATGCATAGCAAAAAGCCTCTAAAACTAAATACATTCCCTTTTCTCAGTTGCCCAAAAGAAGTGCCTTGAATTATTTTCATACTCATCAAGGCAATGATTCATTAAATTGTGCTGCAAAAATCCTGCAGCACGGAAAGCCAAGAGGTGGCTGCTTCTGTTATGTTCACAAGCGCTTACAAACAGCAGCAGAAAGCGGCTGCAGCAGCAGGGCTCCCTGGCACGCCGTGGCTTGCTACAGAGGGGTACAGCTGGCTGTGCCTCCAAGTACCAGAGACAGCACTCCCAGATCATCCATCATAACTGACCGATCAAAGAAAATCGATGGAAAACCTTTTCTTCCTGTACACTCTACAGATTTCCCATTCACATTTCTGTAGTGCTTATAACCATCTCAGTGAGAAAAACTATTACATAGGAACTTCAGAAGTTCATAGCAATAAAAGAAAGCCTATAATTGATCGAAAGATTTCAACAGTGATGTCAAATATTTAAAAAAAACGGAAATAAGATCTTACAATGGGATCCTTTGTAAAACATGTACAAAGATGACAGTGTTTACCGTACTTGTACTTCACCACTTGCACAATCTAGCTTCTCCCTTCCATAAAAAAGCTTTTGTCCAAGGATATATACAAAGCTGGTTTTCCTATAGTAAAAAAATTTAAATACCATATGAAACACTTGACTTCATACGTGCTTACACAGCAAGCTTGCCCCAATTAGGAAAGTGGCCAAATTTAACAATGTTGAAAAGTCAGCCAGTAGATTTCCTTCACTCCTTTCTTTTACCCTGTCCACTTCACCATATAAAACACTGATGCTTTCGAGGGACATAATGTATTATCTGTAGCCTATTTCAGAAATTTAGCCAGAATCTTGAACAACCTGGACATGCCGTACAGTAGTAGATTTACACATTTATTATTCTTCCACTTTCATGGAAGTAGTATCAAGTTGGTTCTGTAGTAAGGATGTTTCAACAATACTAGCAGAAACACCAAGTTTATTCTGCATTTTAGTTTAACTGCTGTTGATTCTAGACCTCTGGGGAAACCGCAGTACACGTCCGAATGCAGATTTGTGAAGAATAAAGCTGTTGGGAATCATTTGTGATATCTCTCAAGGATTATTTTCTATTAAAACTAAGATAGTACACTAAGAAAACCTAACTTGCTTTCTCCAGTGGAAAACTGTCCTGTAATATGCCAACAGCTACTGCTTTTCAGAAGGGCAGTATCACAAGAGCATGGGTTCTTCAGTTGTTTTAGAAGTGTTACAGCAGAATAACAGATAAAGCAGAATGATCTCAAAGTTTCAGGAGTACTGGAAAGCCCTCACTAAACAAACCATTTGCTGTTGTAACTGATCAATGTATAGCCGTACATCTCATTTGCCTCAGAGATCAAAGTATTTTTTTAAGACAGATTATTAACATCTTCATGGAACACTTCTATCTGTCACCATTACAATACCATAGCACACCTAAAAAGGTAGCTCATATGAAATATAATTGGGGGGATAGAATGGTGTTATTTGAACTCATAATAGCTTAAAGGTCAAGAAAATTTCCATTAGTTGAAGTCACTTCAAACTGAATAACAATTTTTTCTACACTTTACATTTTCCAAAGTACAGATCCCATAGCATTTAAGTGTACTTTTGAGCGTCCTGTGCTTACAGAAAGCAGTGTAAAGCAGCGCACCCATGGAAAGTGCAGATGGGAAAGTAAACATCACCTCTGATAAGATTCCCAAGTTACTCAAAAGTTACTTAAGTTGTATTACTGGGCAAGCTCAAAAGCCTAAAAGATACCTTGAGTACCATTTGATCAAACAGAATGAAATCTAACTACTACCATGTGAGTTACCAAACACCCATGACTCAGTAGAACAAAAACTGTAATATTCTACTATTTGAAAGAGAAGGAAAAAGCCACAGCCATTAAGAATTTAAAAACTGTGTATGTGCATATTAATGGCTTTAAGGTTTTTTTTGTTTTGGGTTTTTTTTTTTTAAATAGCGAAAAGAACAATTTGCAAGACAGTTTTAAAACACAGCAGTGATCAAATCTGTGTTCTGTCAGAAAGGGTATTTATTTCCAAACACTTGACAAGAAAATGTATAACTCCCACACTATTTACAGCTGTTGTCCTCTTACTCTGCTGTAAAAGCAGATTTCACTTGTGTGAAACTCTGCTTCACTAAATGTTGCTTGGGGCAGCAAATTCTGCAAGCATTTGTTATGTTAGTATTTCTTTGTTGGGTGTTAGGACAATTTCAAAATATCTTCTTGAGCTTATGAACTGCAATGCTTCAAAGTTTTTAATAACATATGCAGCTGCAGAACATCACCTGTATTCAAACAGTATAAGCAATGCTAATATATCAGCACACTTACTGGTATACTGGAAGTAAGTCATGGGAGTAAATTGAGGCAGCAAACCCCAGTGAATAACACAGCTAACTGGCCTAGGAAGCAACCATGGTATAGTATGACATCAGATACTAGAATAATTTTTGTCAGCTTGCCTTACTAATATATTAACAAGAATATATTCTGTCATGCAACCAGTAGACTCTACCCTTTCCTGAACACCCAAGCAGCTGCTACCCTCCACATCTGCTTCTCAGAGCTTTCCCTGAGTTTATTACTTGCAACTACTACTCCCAAGGTACTGCGCTACTCCCATGCCCCAAATCTCGCAGTAGGTAGTTTCCTTGATTAGAATGTCCCACTTGGGACTAAACAGGCAATCCCTTCAGAAAACAGCCGGTGTAGCTATTTACACTAACTTCCATAAACATTATATTAAAAACCTGAGAAACAAGTTTCAATACTGCCCAATTTATAAATGAAGAGCAACATCCGAAAAGTATGTTCTAGGGATCCTGACTGGCTATACAGTTTCAAAATATATGATTTGAAGAACCACGTTTTACATACCGTCATGCTAGCTCTACATCTCTATGAACCAAAAACAAAATTATATCCCCAAAGTCTAAAAAATTATGACAAAACCTGTTCATCAAGTAATTTATTCATACTCTAACATAAACCAGACCTGGGCTAGGGAAATATGAATCTCAGGATGTAATTGTTCTTAAGTCAGTACACACAAAGTCCTGATTGTTTCCATATTTCTAATATCAGGCAAATTTTTCAACAGCTTTCTTTAACACATCAGAATATCTACTATTTAAAAAATAAAAAAAAAATCTTTTTTTGCTCTTTTTCATTTTGGAAAAAATGGTTTGCTCACCTTAGCAGAAAGGGAAGCCAAGAGAAAAGTAATTTGCCATTTTAAATGAGTTAGTTACCCTAACTCCCCATGCACACAAGTGAAGAATTTCCTATGTGCAGAAAAGCAGAAGCCACATTGACACTTCTGCTTATACCAGAAGTTCAGCAAATGCTTTTGCTAATACAGTTCATGTCACCAAATTAATAAAGTACACAGTTCAAAGGACTCAAGCCAACAAGGATGTTTAGAAAACAAAAAAAACCCCACAAATTTATTTATTTCAGAAAATAAAAGACTACTGATACAGTTTTAAGATATAGCTAAGCTGGTCTTACTGGCCACCTGCTACCAAGAGCAGCAATGCCATCTCCCTTCCTCTCCGCCATGCTGACATGACCCCTTCAGCAAGCTGATGGAAGAAACTACAATGACAGTAAATTAACCCCACTGAGACTTTAAAAACAAAAACAAACAAAAACATATTTAGACCCTTTAGGTGTTTGCAGGTCACTGCAAGGTCAGTCAGAGAGATGTCTTTGAAGTGTCTGACTGACTTAGGAGACAGAAGAGCAAGACCCTCTCTT
>VYZV01024442.1:2467-19052 GCA_013401275.1 Pandion haliaetus
CTTTATAACACTTTTTGGAAAAGATTTCCTTTTTCACTTTTGAGGGTTGTGGAAGATGGTAATCTGCTGTCATGCCTAGTTAAGCATCAGATTCCAGTGACTAACAGCGTGTGGGTTCAGATCCACTGCGATAGAGAGTTTAATCCTCAGGAAAGGATAAACAAAAGGCTTCTGAAAACTTGATTTAGATGACAGTGAGAAGTTTAACTTTTCTCTTCTACCCCTTCTCCTCTTAGGGGGTTAAGCTCTTTGCTATTTAAACCCCATTTTTCATACTTCATGTAACATGTGCCCAAGTTTCTCAGAAACTGCACAGTTGAGACTGCTATGAGAAGGTGTGTGTGCCATGCAAAATAAAAGTGGTATGCAAAGGTAAGATTGTTAAGACAGGGCGAGCTATCAGCTTAAGGATTCAAAGGGGAAATACCAACATCAAAACCTAGAAAATACTAAGGGGAATGTGTGGGGTGTGAAGAAAACAACATCCTTTATGTGTATTAACCATTACTTAAGCTTTTATGATACATGTTTCCAGCTCAGAGAGCCTCTCCAACCATGACAGAAGGTGCCTGAACAAAGTGACTGAAAGAAAGGAAGCCTCTGTTTGTACCTCTGTTCCTTCTTACTACTCAGTCCCAAAAATAAAGCAGAACTCTGATTGTAAGTAAATGACACTTAAGGTACTACACATGCACAGAAACACACATTCAGTTGATTCCCTTCACCAAGGCAAGGATGTTGGAAGGAATGGCACAGCCAAATGTTATCAAAAGCAGGCATTGTATTGCATTAGTGTTTAGTATTTAGATAATAATGTATTAACAGCTAGGAGAAGGATTTTTTTTTTTTTTTAGTTAAAACAGCAATCCAAAATTAAAACTAAATAATTTTGTAATACTTCTTCCGACAGAGATCCATTAAAAGCCTAAAAATAGAATTAATTCCTCTACAAATCCTCAAGATATTTGTGGTGTATAAGCCACAGCCCTTGAAAGACAGTGGAACAATGGTAAAGTCATTATTAAAGAATATTTTTGTAGATACTAAAATATTTGGCATCTTAGTACATACAAAATACGGTATATTCTGAGCACACAATAACATATAATGTCCTATGGGCAACCATATATAAGCTTATCACATTCAACAGAGGCAGCTCTTGCCTTGAGTTACTGAAGGGCTATCTTAGTACATACAAAATACGGTATATTCTGAGCACACAATAACATATAATGTCCTATGGGCAACCATATATAAGCTTATCACATTCAACAGAGGCAGCTCTTGCCTTGAGTTACTGAAGGGCTATCTCCACCAGAACTTCACACCTTTCGTAAAATTTAAGATTCTCTCTCTCCCATGCAAAGCACCATGACCATCATCACAACTAACTGGAAACGCAAGGTGTAAACCAGGACAGGAAGCAAGAGGTACCTGCAGAGTACAGAGGAGACCATCACCAGTTAAAAACAGAGCTACCACCACTGCCCACATTGTAGGCTTCCTAAAGTTACGTGACTAAATTAGAACGGAGTCAAAGTAGTGAAGTTCAAGAGTGAGGAAATAAAACAATTTAGTCTGTACCTAAGAATTTGTCATTTCTTTTTAATGTATATGTTTAAAATAGGCTACTTTAACCTCTAACTTCATACATTTGCAGACTGCAATGTCACTGTGGTTTATGCACTGTCAAAATATATTTCTTGTATTACAAATTTTCTAGCAGAACATACAAATATGTAGTAGTAAAAAACAAAAGTCATGTTTAACAAGACTGTGCAAACTATGGAGAAAAGGATCTAGGGGACCTGCTTCTAGGGATATCACAGAATCAGTGAGTTTTTCTAGACGAACGAGGTGATTTAACTTGCATATTCCTGCCTCAGGATTTCTGAGGACAGATGGCAAGACAGAACAGTATTTCATCTATTAGTCCAGCAAAACAATTGAAGCCTGATGTGCAAAGAGAGTGAGAGAATGTGTAAATTCACCAGGTGATAGTTACAAACTAACATTCGGGAAAGCCTAATATACCTAATGAAGTAGTGCAGTTACAGAGGAATAAGTAAATAATGAGGGACAACATAAAGAAATTAAATAGTGCCCTCACTCGCCCCAGCACTGAAGGGAAACTGTCATTGTTAAGGAAAAAAAAAAAAAAAAAAAGTCATTCACACCAAAAAAGAATTAAAAAAGCAAAACAAATTGAGGTAAAAAAAGTCTGCGAAGTTCCTAAGTCTTGAACAGCAAATGCTACAGTTCTTAGTTACTAAAACATAAAATGCTCTTCCATCTGAATCTGTATTTTGCATTGCATGCAAAGTTTTTTGCCAGGTAAAAAGATTATCTTGTATTAAATGCAAACAAAACACTGCCACTAAGGGAGACACCACTATTTTAGAATATATATCAATATGTAGACATTTTTAAAAATTATGTATCCAGTTTTGTTTTTAGTTGTAGAAACACACACAGATTGCCTTCCTCTATAACTCAGAATTACTGGTCCACTGAAAAACACCATCCCCGGGTTGGGTTTACTTGCAAGAAGAAATTAAGGCTAGAAAGGCTGTGACGGTCTGACAAATTATAGTTAATGTCTCAAACATTCGTTAAAGAACTTTGGTGGAGAACATGGCCTCTGTAAAAAATGCTGGAGTTGTGTGAACAGGACAATGTGGTCAGAGGATAGGGCCCCACAGAGGGTGGGACAGCACTTCTCCAAAGCCACAATTCCTTATCTTAAGTGACCAGCATATGTGCTTGGAGGAGGCAGCCCCACAGAGAATGGGACTGTGCTTCTATCTTGAGTGGTCATGCCAGCAGGGAAAGAGAGGCAACTCCCCAATGAACGCCCAAGCTCACCGACCGAGTCCAGAGAACCCCGGGAAGGTGAACTGTGCTTGTTGAGACCACCGACTAACACACTATAAAAGAAAGGAGAACGAGTTCTCGGTGCGCACCCTCCGGAACTGGATGTGTATGCTGGCTGGACCAACACTGGACCCAGGACTAGTGAAACCCATTCCTTCTCTCGCCCTCTTCTTCCTTCTCTCGCCCTCTTCTTCCTTCTCTCGCCCTCTTCTTCCTTCTCTCGCCCTCTTCTTCCTTCTCTCGCCCTCTTCTTCCTTCTCTCGCCCTCTTCTTCCTTCTCTCGCCCTCTTCTTCCTTCTCTCGCCCTCTTCTTCCTTCTCTCTTTTCCACAGTCCCTACACCTCATCCTTTTAAACATAAACCATTGAACAAGTCTGAGACTAGGAGTGGATCTAGCTGCCCCAGGCTCCTCTTTGAGGAGTCCAGGAAGCAAGGGGGTTTGCTCTGAACATCGTGACTCAATGGGAGGGCACTCCTGACACAGTTTCATGTTCCTTTTTCTGCTTCTTTTTCTACACCTCTCTTCTTTTCAAGCAGCCACTTAATGACATGATGCAAGGTTCATATCGGTAAGTCCACTTGTACTTGGGCAAGGTTAGCTAGGTTGAACAAGTGCTGATTGTTGTTTGAACTCCCCTGATGTCGTTTCACCTTAATTCTGACAAAGGAAATCCACGAACCTGAGTCACTCCAACTTTGGGATGTGACAAAGGCCAAAAAGAAACTTACCATTAATAAATTACTAACACCTAGCACTAACTGCACTAACTGCAGTTACTGTAGTAACTGTAGTTACTAAAGTAACTGTGGTTATGTACATGTAGCTAATCTATAATCCTAGGATCATTGTTATCTTGCTTTCCTACCATATGTTAGTGAAAGTGAGAATAAGAGAACAAAGATTGTATATTACTCTCTACTTAGAAGACATCTCACTCCCATTAATGGAATGAAAAAAGCAATTAACCTTGTAGTGCATTAACAAAATATTGTATCTGAAGCCTCCAAAATAAGTAATATAGATGTTTTCAATATCAGTGAAGTTGGGCTATGTTTTTCAATAGTACCTCTAAGGCTAATTTTAAACAATGACTAAGATAATATTAAATTTTAGGAAAGGGGCAATAAAAAGAAAAAATATAGTCAATCGGTATAGCTTAAAAGTGTCCATGTGGGGTGATACAGGGAATAAAAGGTGCATAATAATAATAATAATAATTAGTGCATTTAAAGATCTAGTTCAAGGAGATTATATTTTCCTTGTAAGAAAAAAAAAAATCCCATATTAATTATCCACCTCCCTTTCACTGCATGAGAGCCAGTCTACAAACATTTTATTGTAAATATATTTATATGAACTAATAAAGCAAAAAAAGTCAAGTTAAACATTTAATATTATGCAGTCTGTATTTCCCTTAATCACTTTATTTAACACGACCCTCAATCCTCAGTGTTAAAAAGAAAAATTAATTTAACAGGACATATTTTACTGCCCTACACCCTTATTTGTGAACATTTGCTGGCATTGGGTTTTAATCAATAACTAACTGCTAGATTAAGTTAAAGTAACAAAATTAAGACAAAGGGGGGCAAGGGGGAGGTGTGGATATGTTGTGATAGCTGTCCTAACCAAATAATTCACATCATTCCTATAAAGAAAATAGATCATAAAAAAAAGTCTGTGTGACATACAGATGAATGGTTCTTTGGAATTCTTTTAACTGAGGCAGCGTTCATCATGATCCATTCTAGCACAACAAATCAAAATGGTTACTTCTAATAAAAGTTACACAAAAAAATAGCCCAGAGCTACTCTTCTTATTTCTTCTATCACTTCTGCTTTGATGAAAACATGTATTTTTATTTTTCAATCAATGTTACTCCTATAATTTGGTTTCTGATGTAAATCCACTGTTACAGTCTTACTTCAAAATGTCTGGTTAGAAGGACAAATCTGGCAAAGCAACAGATGTTTAATTCACCTTGTTCACCTGAGTAACTTAGAACGCCGAGTAAAACATTCAGTCCTACAAGTTCTTTTAATACAGCGCAAAGATCGTATTCTAGAATCTCATCCATGAGATAACCAGAACATGAACAGAACAGGACAAAGAATAAAACACTATTTTCTTGTGTTTTCAACATCGCTTTGTTTCATGACTGATGCTTTCACCATTTGTCTAGTTCAGCAAGGACAACAGTTATGGCTCTATTGCATCAGCTGTACCGTAGTGCACCTTTACAGTATGTTGGTACTATGTAGCGTAGTAGAAGTTGCAAATTCCCAAGTAATTTCTGTCTCCCTCAGCATGCCAAAGCACATATCTAAGACACTGCAGAGGATCTCTCTCCTTTTGAGGCTTATATTCAAACCTTACACTGAGTAGCCAAAATACTGTATTAAAAGTAATTCTGTTATTTCATCACCGTTAAGGAATTTTGCACAACCATTCTATGCTGGCATTAAAACAGCACTTCCATTGACATCATAACCATTCAGGCACTTGCACTGACATTTTAATGACTCCTCTGGGACTGTTACCACATCGATGGAAGTATGAGAGACACTTCATTGACACTGCAACAGCTCCAGTGCCAGGAACGTGATGGTAATGGCTCCTCTGGGGCTGTTACCACGTCAGTGGAAATATACGAGAGACACTTCCATTGATGTTATAAAAGCGCTTACACCAGTATCGTAACTAAAACCCCAGAAATTTGGCAATAAAAATGAAAATATCAAGCTAAACAAGAAAAGGTTAAAGCGCTCAAGGAAAACAGAAATTTTCAGGAGACTTGAGTTTGTTTCAGCTTCCCTGTGTGATGGGTTGACCCTGGCTGGGAGCCAGGTGCCCACCAAAGCCATTCTATCACTCCCCCCTTCAGCTGGACAGGGGAGAGAAAATATAACAAAGGGCTCCCAGGCCAAGATAAGGACAGGGAGAGATCACTTAACCAATTACCGTCACAGGCAAAACAGACTCAACTTGGCGAAAATTAAGTTAATTTATTGCCTATCAACCAGAGTAGGGTAATGAGAAATAAAATCAGATCTCAAAACACCTTCCCTCCACCCCTCCCTTCATGGGCACAACTTCACTCCTGGATTCTCTACCTACACTCCCAGCGGTACAGGGAGACGGGGAACGGGGGTTACAGTCAGTTCATCACACATTCTCTCTGCTGCTCCTTCCTCCTCAGGGGCAGGACTCATCATACTCATCCCCTGCTCCAGCATGGGGTCCCTCCCATGGGAGACAGTCCTCCATTAACTTCTCCAATGTGGGTCCTTCCCACAGGCTGCAGTTCTTCATGAACTGCTCCAGCATGGGTCCCTTCCGCAGCGTGCAGTCCTTCAGGAGCAAATTGCTCCAGTATTGGTTCCCTGTGGGGACACAAGTCCTGCCAGAAAACCTGCTCCAGCATCGGCTCTTCTCTCCACAGGTTCACAGGTCCTGCCAGGAGCCTGTTCCAGCATGGGCTTCCCACGGGGTTACAGCCTCCTTCGGGCACCCACCTGCTCTGGTGTGGGTGGGGTCCTTCCCGGGCTGCAGGTGGATATCTGCTCCACTGTAGACCTCCATGGTTCTGCAGGGGGACAGCCTGCCTCACCATGGTCTTCCCCACAGGCTGCAGGGGGAATCTCTGCTCTGGTGCCTGGAGCATCTCCTCCCCCTCCTTCTTCACTGACCTTGGGGTCTGCAGGGCTGTTTCTTTCACATGTTCTTACTTCTCTCTTCGGCTGCCATTTCTGAGCCCCACAACTTTTTTTTTTTCCTTCTTAAATATGTTATCCCAGAGGTGCTACCACTATCACCGATTGGCTTGGCCTTGGCCAGTGGCAGGTCCACCTTAGAGCCCGCTGGCATTGGCTCTGCCAGACAAAGGGGAATCTTCTAGCAACTTTTCGTCAGAAGCCACCACTGCAAACCCCCTCCGCTACCAAAACCTTGCCACAGAAAGCCAATACACACTGAAACATGCCCATACATACAAATACTACCAAAAAACCCAAATAAATACCCCCCTCCTCCCAGATAAGACATCAGCAGGCACAGATGAAAAGAGTGCCTGAAACTGCTCCCCATCTTTAAAAAAAATAAATGAAGGTACCAGCCCTTTATGAATTATACTTGTAATAAACTTTGGTTTTAAGTTACTTCTGTAAAGAAAAGTTTTTATTAATACTTCATAACTTGAAGGAAAGTAACGAATGGTTAGGAGTCAAAATAAGTAATTTTCGTTCTCTGGGTTTTTCATGATTTACTTGAACTGTTTGGCAAGTGTTTGTTAAAAAAAAAAAAGTACATTTTTGTAGTCCTAATCCTTCAAGAAATAATGTTCATGGGGAAATCACTAATGTACTGAATTTATTATCTGAGGTCGCAAACTAATAATCAATCCATGTGCAATTTGTTAAACTAAAATAACAAATCCAATTAGCTTTCACCAGTTTTATATAACTAACAACGGAGAATTCTAATACTATTAGAAACCATGAATGAGGGGCATTTTGTTTTATTATTTTTTCAAAAACCACTTCACAATTTTCTCTTTGCATCCACGTCATGGGCTCAATTTTTCCATTAAGAAAATCCCTTTCAATAGATTCTCCAAGGACTGCTTTTGTAGATCATACAGGATTGCCAGGATCACAGAGCCAGCGCTAAGGGTCATAGAAGACTGCCAGGAAAAGTTTAGGAAAGGTCACAACGAGCAATAAACACAAGCCAATGCTGAGCTAGAACAGTAAGGGCAACACTCTAATAATTAAAAGCAATTGGAAGGCTACAGCATGCATACATTGGTATGATGCTACATTTAGAAACCATCCTCCCCACATGTACCAAGCTGGGGGAAAGTGGGATAGGAACTGCAGAAAGCCCAGAAATAAAACCCATCAAGACAGATTTTTCCCTGCAAGAGAACCTCAGGAAAGAAAAGGAAAGAAGAAAAACAAACAAACAAATTCACTAGTAGTAAAGGAATTAGCAGCAAAGATAAGATTAGAAGCCTATCAAGTCCTTGCTCTTATCAACAAACATCACTTGTGGTACAGGTGGGGTCAAGATGACTCAAGGAAAAAGACTGACAGAAGGAAAATCAATTTGCAGTTTGTAAAAAGAGGGGCTGTTTGAGATACTGAACATGCTTATTGCCCTGAAACTCATTATGTACAAGATTCCACATATTGAGTAAATATCATGATAGCTAAAAGGAAAGAATCCAAAGTTTCTAAACAGGTGTAGAAAAAACAACAACACGAGGAAAAAAACATTTCCCAACAACTGCAGACTTGATGGGGGAAGAGGTAGGCTGCAGCTGACAAATTTCATGGATCCTTAATGCACAGTTACAGGTAGAAGCAAAAAAAAAAAAAAAAAAAAAAAAANNNAAAAAAAAAAAACAAAAAAAACAAAACAAAAAACCAAGAGCACATGATTTGTATATTGTCAGTAATTCTGTGACAGTTATTTTACTGGAGCCTGTATTTCTGATGAAAGAGAGGCATTAAGTGCTTACACTGGTGACATCTGGATTAAGTAAAAAGCTACTGAAAAACACATCACCAATTCAGTAAAGCCACTAACAAGCACTTGGGTTCAGTGAAGAATTTAAACATATGCTTAATTTTAACAGCCCTTAAACTTGACAGAAACCAACATGACTTCAGTAGATAACAAAAGCTAAGGACAAGTTCCCTACAGAGGTCCAGAAAGTAGCTTTATCTGCAACAAACGCCAACTTCAGCACTGACAAGGCTGAATTTTAACACTTGCCCAAAGCATATGAAGACACAGCTAATGTCAGTGTAGAAACAGCTACTAAAATCAGCTTTAAAACGTACAAATCAACTAAAAAAATACAGCAAGAATTATCTCTGAAAAGCGTGCCCTTACATGCATCTAAATATCAGTGTAAGACCCCCTCTAAGCACAACCTTTCCAACACCGAGAGCCCTCCAGCCCCACTCCTGCGGGTGGTCAGTCAGGAAAGCCCACAGGGCTCCACAGAAAGAACACTTCTCCGAGGGACTAAGTCAACGTGCATGAAACGGTCTGAGAACACGGTGTTACAGGGGCAGGGGCCGAGGCTGGGCAGGTGCTGCCACAGTCAGGACTTCCCGGTGGAATTAACCACAACCGACACCCCTCCTTCACCCTCAAAAAAAAAAAAAAGCCCCAACATCCCCCGCCAAACGTAGTCACCATACCATTAGCAATGAAGAAGCAAGGCAAAGCGGCACTTTCCTTCAGACTACCATGTCCCGTGGCTTCCCAGACTCAAGCCGTCCCTACTGCCTCCTCAGCCCTTGCAAACGCCGCCTCCCCACCCGCAGCCTGGAAGCGCGGCGCCTCACCCCGACCCGGCCCGGCCCTGCCCCGCGCGGTCCCGCACCTTCTAGAAGCTTCCAGGCAGAGATCGCTGAGGTAACTCTGCGGCGGGCGCACCCCCGCAACGGGATAAGGGAATCAGGTGATTAACCTCCCCGTTCCCTAAGCTGTTTTGAATAGCAACCCAGAAAGGAAGTAGTTTTACCTCACACCTTCACACATATCAAGTCAGATGCTAACACAGAACAGCTGAACGTGCTCTGGCTTTAACAGCTTCTGTGGTACTTTGCTGGAGTTGAGGTATCAGAGTGCTGGTGGTGCTTTGCTGAAGGCAGTTCCTGACTTTCCTAGGAGAAACTGCTACACGTTGTAGCTCTGCTGAGGAAAAGGCATTGCTAAGTGCCCCAGGTAAGTCCACAGTGCAATTTGGTAGGGATGGGGTACACCTTTTACATGTGTCAGTGTTGTGTTGCTGCTTCATATGAGGTAGGTACTTCTTTTCCTACTGCTTGTTGAAGTTTAAATTTAGGTCCCTGATTTGTTATGTAATTTGTACATGGAAGTGATTGGAAACCTCATTTAGTCAAGTCCTTTGTGTTTAATAAAACTCTGGATGTAAACTTATCATACACAGAGTTGGCTTTGTGGAAAAAGAAAATATCTCAAACCCTGACTTTTTAGCTAGAAAAGTTGGACATTAGTGTGAAATTCTAAACCTGTTGTAGACTTGCTTTCCTTGAGTATGAAATCAGACACTTTTAAAAGCTCAGAAGCTGACTTAAAATGAGTAAGTTGTTCTCTACGAGATTTATGAAAAAAGCTAGTGTAATTAAATGCCTTAGTTGTCCATTCATTAGCTACTTGAAAATTAATAATTTGGGAACATGATAAATGTTTTAGCTACTGATATCAATAATGTTGATGGAATATAAGAGGTTATATTTATTTTAGTGCTGGATGCTTGAATGTGCATTGGCTGCTGCCTGTGTAATACAAATTTATTCTATATTGTTTAGTGTCATAAACTAGTCACTTAAAATTTTTCCATAGTAGAGCAGTGGTGGTGAACTTGACACTCCTCACTTAAAGGCATTACAAACTTTCAGGCATATGTTATGTCTGCTAGTGTATACCTTGTATAATATTCACACTGTCTTTAGATGGATTTGGAATTAGATTTTTTTTTAATTATTTTTATTTTAAACATGGGCATAGCTTGTTGGGTTGCATATGATAACAAGTGCTATCTTAAGGAAAATACCATGATAATAATAAAATTGTGTGATGATAGTGAACTTAGCATATTATACTAGTAACATTTAGCGAATGTGATATCTTACATATAAATCTTTCAGGGAAATAGGTAGAAGGTTGGTTTTTTTTTTTTCACAGAAGGTGAAATGAATAGTCACAATCACGCTAGTAAAAATTTCCAGCTTAACATGTGCTGGGAGGTACACCCAGGTAGAGGAACTCCTCCACTTAGTGACAGAGGTCCAGAAGGACATGAGTAGGTTGAAGAGTATCAGGGAGTACAAGAGGGAGGGAGACTACTGGAATCGCACCCTACCTTCCCTGAGACAGGCCCAACAGGCAGACAGGATGCATGATATGGAGCATTCCCTATCCTTTCTCCACCTGGCTGAATGCAGTGACTTAAGGGGTAGGGGGCAATGGTGACAAGTTCCTGCCCGGAGCAGCATGCGGGTCTCCTCTGTGACTAGTCCACCTTCCAGGTGCCCTTGCATGATAGGTATGAGGCTCTGCAAGTGGAATTGAACAGTAACGAGGACGATGTTCATCTAGTTTGGAGGTGTCACCAAGGTTAAGATTTAGGGACATGGTTTAGTGGTGGACTTGGCAGTGCTAGGTTGGACTTGATCTTAAAGGTCTTTTCCAACCTAAATGATTCTATGATTCTATGTATCAGTTTCATGTAGGTAGCACTACCCATTTTTCTTGCATATATGCTAACATACATAATATTAAACCCTGTGAAATTTTAAATAAAAACTCTTGCTGGTATATTTCATTCATCTGTTTACTAATGCTACCATAGTAGAATATCTTAAAATGAAGAAGCTTCATATTAATCTGCTTAAGTAGTTAGAACAAGAATTTGCTGAAAAACTTGTTTATTTCTTCATAACAGCCTGATCTTTGATATTTTGATTTTTATCTTGCACTAGTTTCTTTTAGAGTTTGGAGCTTTATTTAGACTTAGATGGCAATGCTACTGTCCTGTTAATTCAGGGCAGCTCCTTTATGTTCTTGCTGCAATTCTTCCATGACTGTGTCTATTAATGTATGTATATTATTTTCAGGCACAAACCAAGCTTGTAAGCAGTAGGTTAAGTAAGAAAATGATGCAAACATTAGCACATTTATAACCGTCATTCCTTTATTTACCATGCAGTGATGAAGACATGTAATCTCTAAAGCAAAAGTCTGTGATTGTCTGCCAGCTGGCTGCCTGCCTTAACTTGAGGGAATAGTAATAAATGAAGCCCAAGCAAATGGCCACCATCTGGGTAAAGCTCAAGTGAGCTTGTCTGGACAAGGCTCCAGGGTCATGTAAATGAAAGGGACTTTAATGTTAAGATGCATCTGCGAACATACAATCCCTCTTTATATAAAATCTGGCTTGATTCAGTGCAGGTGCAGAAAGTTGGCAGTATTTATAAACTCGATATAATTTAGAGTTTTTAAGATGCACATTGTTTACATGTATAAACGGCCTTCTGATGCCCATCTTTCAAAGCAGCCTTGAAAACAGGAAGACACTATTAAAAATGAGTAAAAGGGAGGAGGGCATGGAGCAGCCATATAAGTAATGCCTTCTACTGGGCTTATTCATACATGTTGATTCTCTATTATTTTTATCAGTACAAAATAATACCAATGCTTTGATATAATTAAGTACTTCTGCATTTGTTAAGACTTTAAGATTTTTGAATGCGAAACAAAAATGTTGCACTTAGAGTATCAGGTGAGAAGTATGTGTATTTTTAGCAGCTACTATGTAATATATCATTAAAGGTCTCATATTTTGAACTCCTTGCTTTAGTTGAATCCAGATTTAGTTCTTCTACTTCTGATTTCTGAAATTTATTGTTATTATATAATATTTTAACCTTTCTCAAGCCATTCATATTTCAACAAGATACAGGAGGCTTTGTATTTTTGGATCTCATTCAGTAAAAGACTTACGTAGCTTTGAGAAGATAGTTAATTGTTGAAGTTAATATAATGCATGACTCTTGGCATGTTCAATTACTTTGTCTGTTTTATTTTACTCCAGTCTGTGCTCCACGGTAAATGTGTCTTTGAAAGAACTACACAGTATGTCTGTGTATCATTTGTAGCATTAGGAATCTTACCTGACGGTTTAGCTGTAGTTCTGAGTCATTGGATGATCTTTTTGTTGCTTGACTGACTACATTTTTTCCATACAAAGTCATTAGTCCTGGTATAGTTTTTCACTAGTATGAATATTCTTCATTTGTACTTTTTTCTGTATGCATATATACGTTGCATATGCAAGTCCTGCACGTTTCAGAAAAAAAACCCCAAACCTGCATCTGTGTAATGTTGCTGTTGAAAATACATAAACCTACACACAGTAAAGACTACTGTTAGTCAATGTTGTCAGTTATGGATGATTCAAGTATTAGTGACCTTCTTAAAAATATGAAAGCACTTAAATTCGGAGTTCACAGCTTTATATTAGAACTTCTTTGACACATTCTGACAGTAGTGGCAACCATGATCAGCATTGCCATTTCCAGCCCCTGCCACAAAGGCATGCCAGACAGATGTCCATTTATGCTTTTCCCTATTTTGTACGGAACCTTATACCTGCATTGGAACTTACTCTTGTATGTATGTCCAGGAAGAAAAGGATACTCTGTTTCTGCCAAGTACAATTAAATTTTCTAGCAGCACACAGCCACTGAATACTGCCTCAGCTGGACTTGCAATGTATTCACCCTTTACTTTAACAGAACTGAGACATACGCGAGGACTCTTGTGGCTCATAAACAGCAACTCTTCCAGCTGAAATAAAGGCATCATCATTTTCATTGAGCCAGTGGGAGCTGTGCTAAGCTTCTCAGCTGGAAGTCACTCTTTGCATCTTGCAAGAAACTGATTTAAAATAATTTCTTTGAGGGCAGCTGGGGTGAAGAATTTGTTTGGGAATTAAGCAGATGCCCCTCAAAACTATGCACCTCCTTTTAAAATCCAGTTACCATAACAACTGTACAGTACTTTTGCTCTCAAACAAAGCACTTTTTTGTGTGTATTAGGAAGCTTGCACTCCAGGAGAGAAGCTGTTTTACTTTCCCTGAGGAAACACACCATATGACATGCAAAATGTCAGGGAGTGAAGAATACAAACTGGAGCTATAAAACCACATTAGAAATAAAATAGCTTATACCCTCTCGGAGTTCTTAACTTTTTTTTTCCCTAATAAATGGGAAGATTAACTCAAACTGTACCATCAACAGTGTTGAGGCAGTCATCAATAGGACACAGATTATTATGGCAATGGCTCCGATAGATTACAAATTGTGAAAGGGTTGAATGCCAGACCCTAATATCCTCAGGGATATGTAAATAGTCATCACTAAGAACCTACAGATGCTACCTTTAAGTCCTCTACTAAGATACTGTTGTAAGATGCTGATTGGCAAATACAATATAATAATGATCAGTGTAGCTTGCACTGAGCTAGTGAGTTCTATATGCAATAACTTAAGGATCAGATTCTTATTGCCCACTGGCAACTGAATAATAGTTGCAATTTTATACCTTCATCTGCATTATTATTCCATTTCTGCACGTGTTGCAATTATTACCCCCTGCCCTTATTGTAGTACAGCAGATCCACTAATATATGTGTGATCAGTTACTGGTTTAATCTAATAGAGAGCTTTCTGGTAGTAATAAAGACAATAATGCCACCATACTATTGTGCAGGGAATGTGCTCTGTCATCATAATATAATTCCAAGTTGTCATAAGCATAATTTGTCAGTTTTAATGTCAGAGAGGTCAAAAATCTCAGTCTGAGAACTTTTTGTATTAGAGTAGAAAAAGAAGCTCTTGCTGGATACTTTCTTTAAAAAAAAAAAATTATCAACAATCAAATAACTTCTTTGTTTTATTTATCCTTTAGCTATAGCTCAGTGAAATTGAGTCCTTGAACTGAGGGTATGAAATGATACTATTAAAGAAGACAAAGTAAACCTAGTCAAAGCGAGTCCTTTATTTTTTTACTCACCCAACTGGTGAACTGAGTTCAGTGCTACCAAATCAGGCGTTGCTCTTATATGCATAATTACTGCTTGAAAGAATCGCATTCAGATCAAGCAGGAGGCAGCAGACCTCCCACTTATGCAGGGCAGCCATAAAGTTCTAGGAGAAAGAGGAAAGAAGTATTTTCATGGTTTATGTAGCAATTGTAATTTACTGACAGGTGTTTCTGTTACATATTAGTAATGCAGTGTTGCTATTTTTATATATTTTTAATATTTTTGTTGTTTAGGCACAGAATTAAATGCTTGAGTGTTGTATAATGCTTCAAAAATACCGACTCTTTAGTGTCAATCACTGTTAAGACATTCAGCTAGAAATGGAACATGCTGGCTACTTCACATTCCTGAGTACATACAGGTAGGATGTAGTTCCGTGTTCAGCAACTTCAGGTGGCACAGTTTCTAGGAAACCATGTGCAAGAACATGAATATTCATCTTTTAGACTAGATAAATACTTTTGTTGGTTTGTGTTTGCTTTTTCCTACTAACAGAGAATATATACTAACAGAGAATATACTAACAGAGAACCCTTAAGTGATCTATCATTACTTATGTTTAAAATACATCCATAAAGTATCATTCTTGCATGCTAGTGTATGTTCTTAAATATTCACATGAATGCAACTTCCACACTATTTATAAAATTCCATGTTAATATACCCCTAGGATGGAAAAGCTACTTTTGGCAGTTACACGAGGCAGTAGTAGTTGCATCATCATGGTATGATTATTTTATTATTAAAAGTTTATAAGAAGATTTCATAGTAACTCAGTCTTATTGCTAACAGTCATCTTATTGGTGTTTAAAATCTTCTGGACCGTTCTGCTTGAGGAAAAAAAAAATCCAATGCAGTCTAGGGACATCAGAACATCCTTTTATGCTGCTATGCAAGCAAGTAGAATATTAAATCTTCATTTGAAAATCACAGAAAGCTTTCTGAGAATGAAAATAAATTTTCATTTAAAAACATTATATAAGAATTTCATACATTATTAAAAAAAGAGTTGCTTAAATTCATGTTAGACTGAATTATTCTAGGGAACCCAGAATGCCCCTTAATCTTGATATGTGAGGCTTAATGCAGTTTTAGGTTCCTGGAAGTTAAATCATGGCAATGTCCAAATTTTATGGTACCTGGTTGCAGAGTAAAATGCAAAGCTCTGCAATGTCTGTACTTCTGGGTTCCTTTACACATGCGTAGACTACAAATCTCAGTTGGGATCCAGAGACACTTGTTTATTCTGTAGTCTCAGCAGTTAGAATACTCACTTAGAAAGAAGGAGGGAGACCAGGATTTAAGACTGAGAATACTGCCTCAGTGCCTCCTTTCTTTTAGATCTTGAGTTTCACAGTATGAAGTTCTGATTTTGAAGCACAGATCTAGCTAGATATGAGCACAGATGTTAGCTCCAAGTTCAGCAACTTGAATATTAAAGTACCTAGCAATTTTAAGCATTTTTTTCATTACACTAATGTCTTCTTTCATGTCACTAATCATGAAAGTAAACTGAGCTTTTCAATTAACACTTGGGAGCCTAAATTCTGCATAACTTAATTTTTAGGCAGGTCTAAGAGCCTCACTGCATCATGCTTGTTAGCATGGATTAAAAACTTTGTAGCAGTCATTTTTAAAAGTTTCATCTGTTGAGAGTTGGTATAACTTGATTTAATCTTCAGTAGAGAATTACCTGGTTTTAAAATACTGGAATTATCTGTGTTTTATATATTGTATAAAAAGATGAAGGAAAACAGTTACCAACATATTGTCCTGCACGCAGAGATGTATCTGAAATGCAGATACCATTGCTTTTTTTTAAAGTCTATTCCTGCCTACCTGCTGAAAATGACTTGGTACTTCAGATTTTTTTTTTGTTAACACTAATAGGGCTTATATTTAGTCAACTATGTTCTTTATTAGGGGAGTTTCAGGTGTTTACTGTAAAATTAAAAATATCATGAAATGTTCATTAATAGTGAATAAACTAAAAGGATTTTTCAGCTCTGTTGTTTATAATTATTTGCCAATTTACTTTAAGTTATCTATTCTTATCAGTGG
>VYZV01024442.1:19491-32841 GCA_013401275.1 Pandion haliaetus
TAAAGGAAAAGCATTTTTAGAGCATAGACAGAGGAAAGATTGTTAGGCAAAAAGAAATGGAGGAAGCAGAGAAACTGAAGTACATGGCCAGTTGCTTAGAGCAGGGAAAGTCAGGTTAAAACTTTTCATTTGGGAGAAGGAGGGGAAGATGGGAAGTACCAGGATGTCCAAATTTGCTTCCTGTTGTGGTTCATACTGCCTGTAATCAGTAATTTCTACTTGTTCTTTTTTCTCACAATCACATGCCCAGTGAAGGGGAGGCATTGCCTACATTCTGCTACTTTAAGAACAGTCTCCTGTCATAATTTGCTGTTACAAATCACGGTGATAAGTGAGGGCATTGAACTTTATCTGTTGTCCTTACCCAGTGTAACATAGTTGATTTGCTGCCAGAGAGCTGCTGTGAGCATCTGCACCCTTTGTCATTGTATCTTAATGCATTGTTTAATTTGCAAATTTTTCTAAAACAGGTAAAATTAGCAATTCTGCAGTCAATGGGCAGTGAGCAGATAGGATTTATGAAATAAAAACCAAACAACAAAACCATGCAGAAACATTAAAAAACCATGTTTATTTACTTGTTTCAATTGAATCACATAGAAACTGTTGGTGGCCCAACATCTGCACAAAATAACTGGTTTCAAAAAAGATTAACCAGACCATTCTAAAACTTTGTTAGAAATACTTGGCACTGGTATATGCCTTCCATGTGTTTACATCCTTTCATATATTTGGCATTGTATTTCTGCATTTTTATGCATATGTGAATGTGTGTACAGAAAAAGAGACTTCTTTGCTTAATTTAAGCAATTTCATTTGTTTTAATAGAGTATGTTTAAATATATTCTAATTGTTAGAGGGTACTTAAATCTATAAGAAACTAACTTAACTACCTTTTGATTAACTCTAAACCAGGTTAATCAACAAATGTATGATTATCTCTTTACAAAGTCCTGTTGCCTGTAACAGAATTCAGAATGAAGAACGCAAGAGTTAAGAGTCAATGTGCCATTTGGGAAATGTGCAGAACCATATAATTCATATTTCAAAATGTACCAACTACTGCTGCAACAAGATGCTTATGTAACATAAAATTCAGTGCCATGTTAAAGTATTACGTACTTTATTTTAGCAACTTGCATAGTCACTTAAAGGCCTCTCATGCTGAATAAAAGCAATCAAGTTGCAAATTACTGCGACTCCTTATGGAATAAGAAAACATTTATTAAAACACCAATTCTGCTGCTCACCTACTTACATGTCTATGCTAATGACTGAAGTTACTTTCTCCACTGTTCACTTCAAAGTCTAATCACTCAATGATATTCATAGAGTCAGATGCTGGAACATCTGAACATACATAGTTTGAGTACCATGCAACTACTTGTGTTACTGTATTATTTATCTTCTTAAAAATAATTTTTTCTCAAGTACTTAATTTTGAGTCTGGTATATATATTGGTCTATTGAGGAAGTCTTTATGGAATGGTATCTTTGTACCTCTTTTATAGATAAAAGTAATTTTTTTAAAAATTAAATTAGAACTCATCAGAAAACAGTGATTCTCAAGAAAATATGGTTTAAAAAATTGAGACTGACAAAACTAAGAACTTCCCAAGTGAGACTTTTTGCTGTAACTTTCAATTTCTGTTCTTTGATGAAAAGCCAGTATTCTGCAAAAACGAATAAAATTTGTGAAGGACTAGGCTAACAAAAGGAATATTTCATTTAGCCATAGTTTAAACTTAGAAAGTTCCAAATTATCAAAATTGTTGCTGTCCTCCCAAAGTAATTTCAAAACTATTTTAAAATACACTTAGGAATTCTTAGAATTAACAGGGGTTTGTATTTAATTAGAGTTGTACAGCTATATTTTGTCTGAAGCTATTTTCTCAAATATTAAATTAAAGAGTGATTTTAAATAAAAATGATTAAATAAAAGAGTGATACTGGACGTGCTCGCCCGGACAAACTGTGAAATCTCCATTCTTGGAGATCTTCAAAACTTGATGTACAAGGCTCTGAGCAACTTGATCTGCTTTCAGGAGGAAGTTGGCTTAGATGATCTCTAGAGATTTTCTCCAATATATAATTTTCAGTGATTCTGTGATTACTAAATAACAGTGCTAAAACATGAAGAATATCATTTAGGTTTTCCTGCTTTAAAAATGTGTAGTGTTAAAACTGTATCTCCAGAGTGACCAGTTATCAGTAACTGAAAGTGACACTGTGTCACGTTGAATGCATCCTTCAGAGTAGTCTGGCTAATGGAGGATGAGTAAGAATGCCTGAACTCTTCCCTCTTGACCAGGCTTGCCTTTCTTTAAAAATGTACACTATGAGTTTGTTTTGTGATAAAACTTAATAAGGACAGATTACCCGTCCCATCAATGCAATAAAAACAGGTTGTGGTGGGTTGACCCTGGCTGGGTGCCAGGTGCCCACCAAAGCCATTCTATCACTCCCCCCTCAGCTGGACAAGGGAGAGAGAATATAAAAAAGGGCTGCCAGGTCAAGATAAGGACAGGGAGAGATCACTTAACCAATTACCGTCACAGGCAAAACAGACTCAACTTGGCGAAAAATTAAGTTAATTTATTGCCTATCAACCAGGTTAGGGTAATGGGAAATAAAATCAGATCTCAAAACACCTTCCCTCCTCCCCTCCCTTCTTCATGGGCACAATTTCACCCCCGGATTCTCTGCCTACCCCCCTCAGCGTCACGGGGGGACGGGGAATGGGGGTTACAGTCAGTTCATCATACGTTGTTTCTGCTGCTTCACCCTTCTCAGGGGCAGGACTCATCACACTCATCCCCTGCTCCAGCGTGGGGTCCTTCCCACAGGACACAGTCCTCCATGAACTTCTCCAATGTGAGTCCTTCCCACAGGCTGCAGTTCTTCATGAACTGCTCCAGCAGGGTCCCTTCCATGGCATGCATCCTTCAGGAGCAAACTGCTCCAGCGTGGGTCCCCCGTGGGGTCACAAGTCCTGCCAGAAAACCTGCTCCAGCGTCGGCTCTTCTCTCCATGCGGCCACAGGTCCTGCCAGGAGCCTGTTCCAGCATGGGCTTCCCACGGGGTCACAGCCTCCTTTGGGCATCCACCTGCTCTGGTGTGGGTGGGGTCCTTCCCGGGCTGCAGGTGGATATCTGCTCCACCGTGGACCTCCATGGTTCTGCAGGGGGACAGCCTGCCTCACCATGGTCTTCCCCACAGGCTGCAGGGGAATCTCTGCTCCAGCACCTGGAGCACGTCCTCCCCCTCCTTCTTCACTGACCTTGNCTGTCAGACAAAGGGGAAGCTTCTAGCAGCTTCTCATCGGAAGCCACCCTTGCAAACTCCCCCCCCAATACCAAAACCTTGCCACAGAAACCCAATACACAGGTATATAAGTTGGAAATAAAAAAGAAAAAAATATTTCAAAGCCCATATCAAATAGCTGCTTCAACTGCAGATTTAAATTAATTCTAGAAACTTTGAAAAATACTGTAATATTTAAACATAGCTAAGTCATTTGACTAGATATATGCTACCATACTTTCAATGTTTAGTATTCCTCATTGAAAAGTTTGGTTATTATTTTTATATGGTGTAATTATTGCACCTGAGATAATGAATATATTGAAGATTGTTTCATTTTAGTTCTTATGAGCAATACCTCTGACCTTCTTCTGCCAGTCAGCATTGTGCCACCTGTCTTTTTTACTATGCTTGCTTTAGTGCTGGGGAGTAGTTAATATACTTCCACCCATTAAACTATGTTCTAAACACATAAACTGTAACTAACAGAATATTTTCCCATCTGCCACATAGAATGTGAATTATAATGTGTAATGTATTTTGCATAGTAGAAAGAAACAAGATGGGAATGTTGCTTGGGTTCTTGGAAGATTACAGCATATCAGAAGAGGCAGTGTGTAGGGAAAGAAAAAAAAAATTTTTACAAGCAAGTTCTTCTTTTGGAGAGTAAATCAAATACCTGCCTATACAATTGTTAAAACTGCAAGACTTGACCTTCTCTTCTAGATCTGAGAGTCTGCTAGCTCCCTACTTGAATGGACAGTGAGCATGAAAATAAGCATTAAAATGAGTAGATTCCAGCTTTGTGAAACTTAGGATGTGATAGTAGAGGCTGGTGATCAGTTTTTTACGTTACCAGTGATACATGTGTCAGCTCTTTTTTGCACATGTATTATAAGCTGGGTTTGCACTTCTTCCCCATTCTTCTTCAGTCGTACTGTCTGCATAATTTCCACTTTTCTACTTAAAGTGCTCACCTTCACTAGGTATGAACTATAGTCTTTTCTTGACCAGGAATAATAGATTTCCCCTAGTGCTTTATTTCACTGACAAAAAGCAGTAATCACTTTTCTAGAAAGCAAGCAGTGTCAAATAGCTTTGTCTGACACAGTCTGAGCAGAATTAGACTTGCATGTATTGTTTATAAAATAATATGCAGCAAGAACAAATGCTGAAAGTAGCATTGACCCGGACATATGAAGACATGAGGATGCCTGACTTGCACTGATTGGAAGGTCTTTACTGGGTAACAGTAGGCTTGAGAAGGCTTGAAGTCCAGGTTTCTAATAAATTTAATTACCTTGAGATCGGAAGTTAAGTGCTTCTGGTGTTTGCCTCAGAAGTCACTTGCTACTTTCACTGCATCTCTGCTAACGCATGTACCTGTGTTTAAAATTGCCAGTCTGGTATAAAAGAAACAAGTCTCATCAGTATGTGCACACTATGTGGTCCATCACCAAAAGAGTAAATACCTGTTTGTGCGTTAGGATCCATTTGTTTAATTGATAGTCATTAAACACAGTGGCTCTGTTACTTAATAAGGCTATTATACTCCTCACACATGCTGATTTAATAATTGTGACTGCTTATGTCTTCATATTAATTTTTTGTTAGAACTTTACTAAGTCACGGGCTTAGTCCTTTTCCTCCTGAATAGGATTTTGGGGAGCACAACTGGGCCACTGCTTTAATCTGTGAAAACAAATGACAGCCTGCAGTCTATATTGTGCAGTAACCCACCAAAATACCCAAATCAAGCCCCGCCCCAAATTGCCACAGAAAGGCAGAATGGGAAGGTGACACAGGTGCAGTTTGAATGAAGAAGAGGTGTAGGCTATAAAAATGTGAAATACAAATTATACATCAGATTTTGACAAGTTATTTAGGATTTGGGGATTGTTACCTTTTAGATGTATATGTGCCTCTTCATCATTAATGCTTCTGAAAAGAATTAATAAAATAGCTCTTTAAGAGCCCTAAGCACTGTGACCTGTCATCTGCCATGAAATATTGAAAACATGTTAAAACATTCCCAGTGTTCTAATGGATTTATGAAGGTATTCTTGCTACAGTCTTGTTCTGTGACGACCTCAGAAGTTTACATAATATGAAGTGTTTGAACAATATGCTAGAAGTAGAGTACAGTATGCACACTGATCCATGAGAGGTCATTTTCCTTTTTGACATTTACAGTACTGTTATTTTCCTTATAAATCAAGTTTGAAAATATCTGAAGCTGCACCATCTCCTGTCTACTCAGTGCCAAAATACTAGCATTAATTTTTGTATAATTAGCATCTACAAGATCATTATCCTTCAGAGAATAATATTGGGGGGGGATGAAAATTTTTGGTGAAAGAATATTTTTCATTCTGTAAAAACATATTTTGAACAATGCAGGACCTCAACCATCACTCAATCATTAACACAAAAAAGTAATCTTTCTTTATAAAGGTTTTCAGGTGCTAAGGGGTATGTCTAAGTCATATATACAGAACTATGTCTTATATCATCAGTGTTAAATTAGAAATACAGCATAAATTACTTATAACATCTGTTTGCCAGAATGTTTTGTTAAGTTTCAATTTACTGAGAGATTTGACTAAATTCTCACAGAACATATTGATCCACTAATAGACTTTTCTATGCATTATTTACTTATCTCCTAATGTATTTTGCGAGTTAACAAAAAATATGGCTAATGGACTATGCAAGAAAATAAGTTAAAGAGATAAAATGCCTGGGAAACCCAACAAAAATATGTAAATATTTTGCCTGGCGTTCAAAGTACTTGCAAATTACATAATGATATATATTTAGAACAAATAAGTTCTTAACAGATTCCACTGATTTGTTTGTTTGTTTCATTGCACAGGAACAGGAGACATAGGAAAAAACCCAGAATTTAGACTATAACATCGTGTTATGTTCTTGTTTTTAAAATACTTGTAAACAGAATTTGCCTTGAGAGAGGGAAAACCAAACAAACAAAACCAACAAAAAAATCTGCTTCTAAAGATATTATTGGCGATCCAGCAAAACAATGCTGGACCTAGTACATTGTTTCACCAAGTTTTAGGGTGGTATTGGCCATATTCAACTAGTGCATGCAGTTTCCTTCTGGAATCGTTGAGTAAGACCCACAAGAAGAAAGGAAAAAGCATTTACATTTTAATTTATGTAAGGGAGAAACTGAAAAGTACTGTTTGTGGTCTTCCATTGAGGGATACAGTAAAGCTATATTACATTTGAAAAATAGTATATTTGAAGAATTATAGTGAAGTCCAGTAGTTTTCAAACTTAGGCTGAGGAAATATAGTAGAAAACATTTCTACCTGTGTACTTAAGGCAGAACTACTTACTCTTGGATCAGTTACCATGTTAAGTAACAAAGGCAACCAGTGCCTCATCCTGTTAAAGGTTGTTTCTAGTCCCACTTATCCTTTTGGTATGTAACGCCTTTGGTTTTAAGTGGATTTTTTTTATTAATTTTTTTCCCTCTTGAAGAAGAATGCATCTATACAGAAGAGTTGATACATGCTTTACTTTTTGTAGTTGAGTTAAATTCTTCTTTCCCTGCATGTAGATGTCTATATAATCATTGTTTCTTGCAGCAGAACTACAACATCTGCATTTCTGTTCTTCTGATATACTTTCATGTCCATGAACAGTGGACTGGGAGGGACTGAATGGTACATGCCAAAGAGAGGAATGGATGTGAATCTTTAGTTTTAAATGAATAAAAATCTTACTGAATTTAAAATTGTAATTTTGTAATTAAAATACTTTGAAAAATATACATCATGTAAAATTATATGTTTGAGTAGAAAAACACATATTTAGCAGTTAATAATCTATTCAGATGAACCAGCTTTAGAGTGTCAGTAAGTAAAGTTTTATTCCTTTTGTGATGGGTTGACCCTGGTTAGATGCTGGGTGCCCAGCAAAGCCGCTCTATCACTTGCCCACCTCATCTGGACAAGGGAGAGAAAATATAATTAAAAGCTCGTGGGTCAAAATAAGGACTGGGAGAAATCATTCACCAATTACCGTATCGAGCAAAACAGACTTGACTTGGGGAAATTAGTTTCATTTATTACCAATCACATCACACTAGGATAATGAGAAATAAAACTGAATCTTAAAACACCTTCCCACCACCCTTCCCTTCTTCCCAGGCTTAACTACTCCCAATTTTTTTACCTCCTCCCCCACAGCAGTGCAGGAGGATGGGGAATGGGGGTTGTGGTCAGTTCATCACACATTGTGTCTGCTCCTTCCTCCTCCTCTGGGAGGACTCATCACACTCATCCCCTGCTCCAGCATGGGGTCCCTCCCATGGGAGACAGTCCTCCATGAACTTCTCCAATGTGAGTCCTTCCCACAGGCTGCAGTTCTTCATGAACTGCTCCAGCAGGGTCCCTTCCATGGCATGCATCCTTCAGGAGCAAACTGCTCCAGCGTGGGTCCCCCGTGGGGTCACAAGTCCTGCCAGAAAACCTGCTCCAGCGTCGGCTCTTCTCTCCATGCGGCCACAGGTCCTGCCAGGAGCCTGTTCCAGCATGGGCTTCCCACGGGGTCACAGCCTCCTTTGGGCATCCACCTGCTCTGGTGTGGGTGGGGTCCTTCCCGGGCTGCAGGTGGATATCTGCTCCACCGTGGACCTCCATGGTTCTGCAGGTGGACAGCCTGCCTCACCATGGTCTTCCCCACGGGCTGCAGGGGAATCTCTGCTCTGGTGCCTGGAGCACCTCCTCCCCTTCCTACTTCACTGACCTTGTTGTCTGCAGGGCTGTTTCTCTCCCATACTCTCACTCCTCTCTCTGGCTGCAGTTTTTTTGTTGCACAGCAACCCTTTTCCCCCTTCTTAAACATGTTATCCCAGAGGCGCTACCACCATCGCTGATGGGCTTGGCCTTGGCCAGCGGCTCTGTCAGACATAGGGGAAGCTTCTGGCAGCTTCTCACAGAAGCCATCTCTGCAGCCTTCCTGCTACCAAACCTTGCCACGCAAACCCCATACACCTTGTAAGCATGATTTTTGTAAAATTTTGGGGTTTACTTATTACATTTTTATAGGTGTCATATGATAAAGCATTAAGGTGTATTAGTTCTCTGAAGTGAAAAGATGTATTACATTCAGGCTTCTGATGAAAATGCCTCTCAGCAATAAACACCTAACATTACTTTTAGGTTGTTTACTCTTTCAGATAATAATGTATGGTATTACAAAAGCAATTAAGACTCAAAAGACAAAATGTATTTTATGGAAATGAAAGGAAAATTCAACAGGCTTTTTTAACGATTCTTTAGAAACTGAAACAATTACAGGTCATTCTTTTTCTCAAGGTCATAGACACAAATAGAATTCAGGCCTCTGTAAATTGAATATTCTTCTCCAGAAATGTCACTCACTAGTAGTTTATACAATAAAGTAAGATAGACATTAGTGCAAAACAATATCAGAGTCACATTTTCTTGACTTTCTGATGCTTTTCAACATGACCCATGATTCTAAGTAATTTTAGCTTTCATGTTAATGGGGTAGGAAAAAAATATAAAATATCTTTACATTTGATAGTTATTTTCAAAGGAGGATGGGGGGAAAAAAAAAAAAAAGACAGTTTTTCTACACTTCCCGGTAGACAAAAGAATTACTAAAACACGAGGAATAATTATGAATACAGATTCCTTAGATGTATTAGTACCATTGATTTTTGTATGCAGAGAAGTGAGAAAATATATTTTACAATTTCAATGCATGCAGGTTTTTTCTTTCTTTCATATCTTAAATGTAAATGACTTTTTTTTTTTACATTCTAGAAGAAATGATTTATTTTTTTCTGAGTACAAAGAACTTTAAATTATATTCAGTATCAAATTGTGTCTTGAGAGATAGAGCTATCTCTATTAAAAATCAAGACAGGTAGCATAAAAAAAGTGTCTGATTGCTTTCTTAGCAATTGCATTGTTTTCTTTCTGGTTTCAGAAAATTGTCTTGAGATTGGATTTCCCCTTACTCCCCTATACAGTAGCATGCAATATAAAGTAATTTTTTTGTTTCAAATACATTTTCTTTTTGGTGCTATGAAGGCCTATTACATAACACAGAAGTATTTCACCTTCAGAGCACAAAAAGAGTGCCCACCCTCTGGGCTTAAACAAAACTTTCAGTAGTGAATCACCCACATAAATAAAATTTTATTTATCTTTTACTTAGCTGATGGGGCCATCTAATTTCTTAACATGGAAAAGAAAAAAAAGACAAAAGCTGCATTCATTGTGTTATGGTCCACAGCATATTAGCACTGAGTATTGTCAGCTTGCTGTGAAAACAAGAAACGTTGCTCTTTTCTTGCATTTATAACTTTCAAGATGAGTAGCAAGAATATATGGTTCAGCTCTGGCTTTTCAGGATTTTGAGAACTATACGCTCACATTGTACTCAGTGTCTGTTGAAAGTGTAGAGCCTCTGTGAACTTCAGTCTTCAGTATGGTTAATAAAGTTTAAAGAAACAGGACCAGCCTCTGCAATTAGTTAAAAGAAAATTGGTGTGGAAATCCCTTATTCCTCTGCTCAATTTTAAATGCAAAGGGCAGTGATTTAAATTTCACAATAGAAATCTAATTAAGAACCTATACTGCAAGCAACTTCTTGATCTGATAGCTGAGATAAAAGTTCATAGTATATAACAGTATTTGAGCAACATCTCATATACCCCATTATAATTAAGCCAAATTATGTTAAGAAACATTGCTATCTGTTCACATGCTGTTAAGTTGCTCATCTGAGTGAGGAAGAAAAGATTTTATCTTTTATTAATTGATAATTAAAAAGAAAGAGTATAATCCTGGTCATGAGTTGAGATGTCAAAAATGTTTATGGTCTTAAACTTCATAATTTTTAGTGCGATCTTTGGCATTTTGGATGAAAGGTAGGATTATAGGCTGTAACAACTGTGAGTACCATTTCTTATTTCAGCAATATCGCAAACTATGGAATAGAATTAATGAAGAATATTGTCTAATTACCATACTTCATTATCTTGTATAAAAAAGTCCTAGTTTTGATAATGAGGTAACATGGTACCTCACACCTAAGTATGGCAATTTAATACAAGGAAGCATGTATATAATGTGATACACAACTTATTCTGAGCTACTGTAACAGATGGCATTTTTTTTCTCTTTAAGAACTGGATTAAAAAAATTCTACATTAGTACTAAAAAAAAAATATAACCATACCATAAAAAATAAAAACCCTAATGCAAGTTACTTAACAAAAGCTATTTATTGAAATTTCCAGTAGTCCTGCCTCCCTTATTCCAGCGTACCTGCTTATATTTAGTACCTACCTTCACCTTTTTTCAATCATTTTGCACTTTGTATAGAATCTGCCTTACAGAATAGACAGGTTGTCTTGGATCAGAAAGCGTAAAGTTAAATAAATTTTTAACTTTACAAGTTAAATAAAAAGGTTGCTTTTTAGCTGTGTTTTTAGCTTTTAGTGCCAATTTGCAGTTCGCATTGTTGCATAATGTTGAAAGATGTTGAGAGTTGTGAGTGCTGGTTTTTAGGGGTTATAAAGAGTAACAATCTTAAATGTTATGTAAATAATTTCAAATGAAAAGGAAAATACTAACAAAGCTGATTCAGTGAATCATAATTATAGTATCCTTTCTATGTTCCTCAAGTGAACTTGGTCCTTTAGTGCTTTTGCAGCTCGTGTAATCAATATCTTTGATATTGGTATATTATGAGACCCTTGCAAAGTGTTACTCACTTTAGGCCATTACTATGATCACTTAAAATGTTCCTGTTATATACAAGGAAATTTTTTTTCTTCTTTTTTTTAGTAGTAAGCCCCCCAAGGCCTACACTTCTGCTTATTACCACAAAATAAAAGTACTTACTAAGCTTTCTGAAATTGCTCTGTTCAGACTGCCTCCAGCTGATGTGTAGAAATTTATTTTGAAACTTCAGCTGTGCTTTGGAATAATAGTGTGAGTTGTCAAAATTACCAAGATAAACAGAGATTGTGTTTATACCTGTATGCTGTTGAAATAATATTGTTAGTGTTAGCAGACCGTTAGGCTAGCATAACCACATCTCAAGTATAACTTCTTACTTTTCTGTTTGCCTTTCTATGACATTTTGTTTGCAGTCAGTTATAGTTTATGAAAAGATCAAATGGAGATAATTAATGAATCGTATGTCAGTGGATTAGTTCTATAAAGTAAATATTCTAGTACTTTCTTGTTACATATTAAGCTATTTGTTGCCTTGGGTATTCATTATGGATCAGTACAGCAACTTTGCTTTCTAACACTAGCGTGCTTAGACTTCAAGGTTTCAGCTACTTCCTATTTCCTACTAGACCTTTTTATTTTTCTATTTTGTATACATTGGAAATGAATTATTAAACAAACAAAAAAACCTGTACTAAAATCCACTCGCTTATAAGTGAAGTTTTTGAGGAACTTCTGAAGTATATGGGGGGGGTAGGCTACACTGGCTTGTGGCACTAACAGGGTAGTTCGATTATTTTTTTTTTGTAAGGGATGTAGGTGGTAAAGCAGTGGTACTTGGCTGGCAAAAAAGGAAAAAGAAAGATGAAGCAGGTCACAAGTTTGGGTGTGTACCTGTTAAATAGCTTTGTGCTCGTCAGAGTTTGGATTAGGACAGTGTATTTGTTGCTCCAAATACGCTTAGGTCTGCCTTGCTTCTGCAGTCAGGAGGGATCTGGTGTGCTTTCCTTCATGTCAGTGAGGGAATACTTGGAAGGGACAAACTGAATATACTGATGTCCTAACAGAAGTATTGTATTATTGGCTAATATATCTGGATGATTTCTGNGATTTCTGTAATTTCTAAGATGTCAAACTCTTTCCAATTTTAACCTAGGTAAAGAACAAAACTTCTAGCAATTTAGGTCAAATCCATTTTTAAAATGTTCTAGAGACTAGAACGTCTTGTGTGATGGCTATAATTTGCTTTGATAAAGACAAAAATATTACCTCAGGTGAGGGTGGCTTACTATTTGAAAAGTACTCTAGAATACCATTTAAAATATCACTGAATGGCATACATAATTGGAACCCTCCTAAAGCCTTTAATACTATATGTGCAAACTTGACCTTTACATGGTATACAAAGATGGAGTAAAAAAAAAAAAAACCCAAAGCATATAAAAAGTAAAACAAATGAAAACTGTATAAAGCTATAATAAAGGAATTCACACTAAAATAATTTCTTCTCTATTTTGTCTTTTTTCTACATAACATCAGTGCTTCCTAGAAACATGTCAATACTCTCAAAACAATGAGCAAATCAACATATAATAAAGCTACTAGTGAGAAAAGTGTTTCAGTTAAATAATGTAAATTTGGAAGATAAAAAAATTTTATGAGCACTTTAAAAGAAGCTTGAATTAATCTTTTACAATTAAACCAGTACTACATTAAGACAGTTTCATGCAGAATTGTCAACACTAAGAGGTACTTCAAGACACAGTATGTCATCAAAGGATTTCTCTGCCCCATCATAAGAATAAAAAAAATGTTTTGAATATGTTGAGGCACACTGATGGTTCTAGAATAGAACCCCAGAGGTTATAAAGTTAGAAAATCTTTAAGTAATTGAATATGTCCATCCATCATATGCCACAGAATAGCTACAAATATTGGCAAGATTTTCCTTCCTGAAGGCTTTCAGAGTAAAAGCAGCCTTATGATTGTGCTGTGGTTATAGGACTAAGAGGTGGAAAGATTGTATAAACATAAGGGGAAAAGAGCTGAAGGAATTCAATACATCATTATGCAGTCCATATGAAAGGTTTAAGTGACTCTGTCCTTATGTAGCAAAGGTGACTTTTACTTAAGTTAATCTGTTCTTCTGGAAAAGATAAACCTTGTTAACATTTTAGACGTGTTCATCTTGGTACAAGTAAATCTGTGTATGCTGCAGGAAAGATTTCGAAGTAGCTTGGCTAGCATTATGGTCTTTAGTAAACCAAACCAAATACTAAAAAGGAGTGCATGAAGGTAT
>VYZV01024443.1:16135-26794 GCA_013401275.1 Pandion haliaetus
GAGAGGAAATGGCCTCAAGTTGTGGCAGGGGAGGTTTAGATTGGATATTAGGAAAAATGTCTTCACCAAAAGGTTTGTCAAGCCTTGGGACAGGCTGCCTCAGGAAGTGCTTGAGTCACCATCCTTGGGGGTATTTAAAAGATGTGTAGATGTGTCACTTAGGGACATGGTTTAGTGGTGGACTTGGCAGTACTATGTTGACGGTTGGACTCGATGATCTTAAAGGTCTTTTCGAACTTAAATGATTCTATAATTCTATGATTCCATTCCCCTTGCTTTCCCCTTGCTTATTCAGTAGTGCATTGTTTAACATCTTTCTAAACTGACAGCAGAAACAAAGTTCTGTCTGAATGCTGGGGATTATATCTTTCTGATTCTTAACATGCAGATGCTTTCGAAATAAACGTTGTCCTACATTTTCCACTTCTTAGTATTTCTTTCCCATATGTTAGCCTCCTTTATAGGGAATGCTGGCTTCTTCATTCCTTCACTATCGCTGTCCCTCTGACCAGCTACAGCAGAGAAGAATCCCGTTCCCGAACAAAGCAGCTAGAAGGAAACTCTGTCTTTTTACTGTACTACCTAACACCAACCTGTGTCAAGAGGGTTGAGTGGATATCAACTGATGGGTGGGTATTAACCGAGGAAGCATTTAAACATTTGCAGTATGATTTGGAAACAACCCCATTTGGCCAGATCCTAGCTTTTATATATTCAGTTTCCCTATTGCTTTCTGAGACCTGGCAGATAGGTAGATTTTCAGCATAATCTTTGCTCTTTTTTGCAGTCTATAAATATCAGTTAGTGATCGCTCAGTGGTGGTATATGTATGTGACAGAAATGATTACATAAAATATGGAAGAAAAAGATTTTTCTAATTATAAAGCTGCCTACTATGTCTCCATTGTCCAACACAAACAAAAACAAAATTAATTTTCCAAGATATTTAAGAAATGGTACACATTTTCCTCTGCAAATGTTAACTATAAAACGCAGTCTCATAGAAAGCCAAAGTACTTTCAAATTACTACTATTTCAGCTCAATACAGTAGAATTAGAACTGAGTAAATTCTACCATTCTCCCAATAACTTCTTTAGCTGCAACTTAAAATGGCCTGATTAGATAATGGCTCAATCTATTTAGCTACAAGGAAATAACTTTTCCTTCTATCTCTTTTCTGAGCCTTCAGCTTTGTTGCATACACATGAACTCCTAATACTGTTCTCCAGTAAACAGTTCCTTTAGAATGCAAATATCTCCCAAAATAATTCTGCCACACTGAATCTGGCTCCACTGAGCCCCACCCTGTAAGAGACTTTATCACTTACTTGAAGTAGATATGAAAAATACATTGCAAAAACCAGTTCTGTTTTTGAATGCTATTAACTCATTAACTCCCACAACCAACTATATAACGGGTGTCTGCAAGGAATGTGTTGCATAGTTTGTCAGTTCTTTGCTCAGCCATCTCTTTTTTTCATTACTAACCTAAGTTAGAGTAATCATAGAGTAATCAGTTAATAACGATGCTGGAAAGGACCTCTGGAAATCATCCAGTCAAATCCCAAAATGTTACTCAGATTGTTTAGGACCTTGACCAGTCAAAATATTTCCAACAACAGATTTCAAAACCTCTCTGGAAAAATCTGTTCTGGTGTTTAATCACCTTCATTGGGACTATTTTATTGTTATGCTTGGTGAAAATTTCAGTTGTTGCAGCTCCTGCCTATCATCTCATGCACTCTGTGAAGAGTCTGGGTCCATGTTCTTTGTAATCCTCATTCATGGAGTTGAAATTTTTAGATAATCTCCCCTTATCTTTCTGTTCTCCATACCAAACAATCCAGCTCTCTCAGCCACTTCTTGTGCAACATGTGCTCTAGCTCCCAACATTCTTAATACTTCTCCACTGGACTTGCTTTAGTTTCTTCAGCTCTAACACTGATGACTTGAAAGCCAGATTGAACATTCCAGATGTGTCTTGATATCTTGATAAGTGCTAAGTAGAGTGAATAAGTGCAGCCCAATATGCTGCGTATGGCAGCCCAATACGCAGCTAGCCTTCAGCACCGCAAGAGCACAAGCTGATTCATTTTTTGCTTCATCCAACAGAAGCCCTAGCTATCCACCAGCCTGTGTAGTTGTATTGGATTATTCAGAAAGGGTTTGGCTTTTCTAATTCTATGCCTGTATGCCTGAAAAATGCTTCTCTTGTATTTGTTGGTAATGTACCCCTTCAACTCCTTTTTTAGTGTTCAAGCTCAGAGAAGAGTACTGTGTTCAGCCAAGGAGGCTTGGGCCTTACCTGCTCATCTTCTTGCACGTTGGGCTAGAGTCTCATGCTTTGAAGAGGCTGTCTTTAAAGGCAAATTTCTTAATTTGTGCTCTTTTGCCCTTCAGCCCCCCCCCGCCACCCCCCAAAGATCCAGTCTATCAGAAAAAGCCTAAACACACTCTCTTGAGGTCCAAGGGGTTTATTTATGTACTTCTTCCCTCAGGTTCTTAAAGTATTCTGTCTCATTATCACTGCAGTCAAGGCCATTGTTAGCTGTTATACCACCAGTACACTCATCCAAACCTGTGTCAAAAAATTGTCCGCAACACACAGGCACATCAGTTGCCAGTTGTGCTGTCCCACCAAATCTCCGCGATCCCAGTGATGCCATGTCTCTGCATATCTCCATGGACTTCCCGTTCTTCCTCTTTGTCTGTCATGCTGCACAGGTCTGTGTAGAGAGGTGAGGAAGCAGCAAGCTTCCTGTCCCACTGCCACAGCCACGGAGCAGCACAGGTAGGGGGCAGGCAGGGGCAGCCCCAGCCCAGGGCATCGGACATCTCCCTGGGACAGACATGAGCCAAGGCCAGGCTGGGACATCAGCCCATAGGTGGGGGTCAGGATCAGGCCTAGTGAGGGGAACTGGGGTCAGAGAGAGCCCTGGGATAGCTAGGCAGTGTCATGGGGAAGGGGATGGGACAAGGCATCACAGTCGGGGTTGTCAGCCTCTGGATCAGGGACAGACCTTCTGTGTTCCTGGCAAATTGCCTTACTTTGCACTACTTTGTCAAGGGGGACGTGAGAGCCTCCCCTGCGGCCACCTCTGTCAACCAGTCGTCCCTACTGCTGTAGCTCGGCAGTCAAGGCCTGGGGCAAGAGGTGAGAATTTGTCACAGAATCAGTTGATTTGGCTCCCAGGATGGGAGAAATCTATAAACGTCACTCATCGGCACCAAGTGGCCCTAAAGCCTTGTTCACTTCAGTGGTCTACAAAAAGTGGAGAAGGGGCAATAGAGGGAATTTTATACTCACTTCTTCTGAACTTGTCCAAAACTTGCTATATTGCTTTCTACTTCCCAAGAATGAGGAAAGAGGAACCCTAACAAACTTCTCTAACTCTGAATTTACAGCAACATTTAGCATTATTCCCACTATAAAAACCAGAATCAAAATATCTCACGATGTTTATTATTTTTATTATTATTGTTGTTGTTATTGTTTTTTTAACTTAGCCATTAAATTAGAACAACTCTTGTCTACAATGACAAAAAAATATGGAAAAAAATAAAATAACTGCATTGTATCTGTCCTGTTTCAAAAATAGCAATAATATTAAAGCTCAATGAATACAAAAATGCTGAAAGTGCTTAATATTTTTTATGTGATTATTTGCTATGGATTACCATAAAGAAAATGGAGTTTATAATAGTAAGCCCAGAATAGAAACAGAAGGTCTTGAGATACATATTAAATTCTTAATGTTTGTCAGAAGACTAGATCTCTTCTATTAAATTGGTCTCCTTTATCTTTGTCGCCAATATATTAAAATGTTTATGTTTAATATACTTTATGAGTTCTACTAATACATTGTTGTAACATAGCCCATTATTTTACTATCTCATTTCCATGATTGTTGTTCTTTTTTTTTCAAGGCTTCAGTTACTTGCAAAGCACAAAAATGGAATGGTCAGTTGAGAGAAGCATAACAACAGCAACAGCAGCAATAAACTAAATTAGACAGGGAACCACAAGAAATGGCAGGCAGTAGATATTGCTGTCTTTTTCCGAACAATAAAAAAGAAACCTGAAGTGTCAGATCTTTAATATATTTCTGGTAAAATTAAAAATAGTGGAAATCCTGTGTAGTTTTGTATGATTGTGATCCCTGTTGTTCTTTCTAAACTCTTGAATCGCTTCCATTTAAAAATCAACACAATTACATAATTAATTTAATTTTAATGAATTTTAGTTACATAAGTTTTTAACTATATAATTCATTGCTAAGGATGACTAATATCCACATTTATTCTCAGTTTATAATGTCTTCCACAAATGACATTACTAACATTAAGATACTATTGCCAAGACATGTATCACCATAGAACACAATGACATAAAACCTTAGAAACAGCCACACATTTCTTTGAGTTTTCAGTTAAAACTCAGCATTAGAAAGCCAGTGCAGACTTACAGGTTTTCCAGCTGCAGTTCACAGTTCTTATTTAAACAAAATATAAAGCTTGCAAAATTTCTTTTGCTTCAAAACAGTAAAAAAGTTCAGAGCCAAATTTTTATGAGTGCTAAGACACAGTGTGGAGCTATGGCAGTTTACATCAGCCAACAATCTGGCCTCTGAGAGTAAAAGGAGTCAAAGAAGTTACTACAATGTTATTATATGTTATTTTAAGTCCACAAAATGAATTTGATGGCAGTGTATTAAATGGTATAAATGAGTCAACAGGTAGGAATAAAGCAGATAAGAATCAAGATCTCTTCCTCTCCCCAGTGCAGCACAGAAAGAAGCATCTTCCTGGTCACTGGTCAGCACGACTAGTATGTCCTGAAGACTTCACTCATGTATTCCAAGCAGGGAAAGAAACATGGCCATTGTGTTGAGAAACCTTCTGACTGATGCCCCAAGAGTTATCGTCAGGGAGAAAATTACCAGTGTCTACTAGTGAAGTTAGGAGAGGCAGTGGGGAAAGAGTGTGAATCCCCCAGATGTATTTGAAGCTTGCTAGTAAGTTAAGGAAAGATGATTGCTGGAGGTTACTTATCTTTGGTTGGTTGTTACGGTCTGTATGACTTTCAGCTTCTGATTAAATATGACTCTGAACTATTTCTGAGTGGTTAGATAGGTGATACAGCCAGCATATTTTTCATCTCAATTTAGCTAGAATATTCGAATCTTATCTTTCAAATTGTCAAAGAAATGTGTCAAATTGTTCAAGGAAATATTTCTACCCTCTAGCCTTTAAATCAAGGTACACTTCTTTCTGCTGACTTGCAGTTTTTAAACTCACTCATTCCTATGCACAAAAAACCACATTAATAATGCATTAAAACTGTCACACAGAAAGTCCCAAGCATCTCCCTCTTTCAAAAAATCACAGAATCGCAGAGACAGAAATGGACCTACATCATCTACCTCAAACCCACTGCACAAAGGAGTGTCTGCTAGAGCAGATTGATTAGGACCATGTCAGGTTCTGAATACCTCTGAGGATGGAGACTCCACAACCTCTCTAGGCAACTTGTCCCAGTGCTCAATCACCCTCACAGTAAGTTTCAAATTCCTGTATTTCAGTTTGTGCCCATTGCCTCGGAGTTCCCTCACTGGGCACCACTGAGAAGAGATTGGCTCTGTCTTCTTTGTCCCCTCTGATCAGGTATTTATACACACTGATAAGATCCCTGCTTGAGCCTTATCTTCTCCAGGCTGAAGGGTCACAGCTCTCTCAGCCTCTCCTCATGTGACACATGCTCCAGTACCTTATTCATCTTTCTGGCCCTACACTGGACTCACTCCAGTAAGTCCAAGTCTCCCTTGCACTGGGGAGCCCAGAACTGGACACAGCACTCCAGTTGGGGGCTTACCAGTGATGAATGGAGGGGAAGAATGATCTCAATCTGTTGTCAACACTCTGCCTAATGTAGCCCAGGATGCTGTTGGCCATCTTTGCCATGTGTATCACTGGCTCGTGTTCAACTGGGTGTCCACCAGGACTTGTAGGTACTTCTCAGCAAAGCTGCTTTCCAGATAGTCATCCCCCAATATGCACTGGCACCTGGGGTTATTCCTGCACAGGTAAAGGACTTGGCACTTCCCTTTGCTGAATATCATTAGATTCCTCTCAGCTCAGTTCTTCAGCCCATCAAAGTCTGCACGATCACCTGGTGTATCAGCCTCTCCTCCAAGTTTTGTGTCACCTTCAAACTTGCTGGGGGTGTCCTCTGTCCCATTGGCTAGGTCAGTAATGAAGAAGCTGAACAGTATTGGACCAGGTGTTGACCCCTGGGGTGCACCACTAGTAACTAGCTGACAACTGGACTTTGTGCCACTGATCATAATTATTTCAGTCTTGCAGTTCAGCCACTTTTCAGTCCACATCACTGTTCACTCACCTAGTCTACATTTAATAGGTTAGTCTGTGAGCCTGTTACAGGGGATGGTGTTGAAAGCCTTTCTGAAGTCAAGATAAACAACATCCACTGCTCTTCCCTCCTCCATTTAGTTCATCATTTTAGCATAGAAAGTGATCAAGTTGTTCAGGAATAATTTTCTCTTTGTAAATCTATGCTGACTGCTTCCAGTCACCTTCTTCATATGCTTGGAAACATCTTCCAGAGTTTTTGCTCCATCACCTTTCCAGAGATTGAGCTAATGCTGACAAGCCTATAGTTCCCCTGATTGTTCCTTTTTTCTTTTCTTGGAGATAAGAGTGTCATTTGCTCTCTTCTAGAACTCTGAAACCTCCCCCAAGCATCATAACCATTTAAAGATGATCAAGAGTGGCCTTGCAGTTACTTTGACCAGCTCCCTCAGCATTCACGGATACAAACCCTTCTCTACTGAGGGCAAGTATTCTGGCTTCTGGACATTCCTACATGTCTTAGGGCCCAGGTATTCCTGAAGGCAAATTTTGCTATTAAAGACTTGGGAGAAGAAGGCTTTGAGTATCTCAGCCTTTTCAGCATTCTTTGTCATCAGGTCTCCTGCCCCATTCATCTGTGAGCTTATGTTTTCTCTAGTCTTCCTTTTGCTGCCGATGTACCTGTAGAAGCCCTTCTTGTTGCTGTTCTTGTCTCTCACCAGATTGAAATACAGGTGGGTTCTGGCTTGCCCAGGCCTATCCCTGCACACTTGGACAGTATCTTTATAGTTCTCTCAGTTACCTTACCTTGCTTCCACCTCAGGTATGCTGCTTTTGCATGTTTGCGGAGATCACTGTTCATCCATGCAGGCCTTCTGCCACCTTTGTTTGACTTTCTGAACACAGGGATAGACAATTCTTAAGCCTGGAAGACATGATCTTTGGCAATCATAGAGCTCTCCTAGACATGTTTCATTTTCAGGACTGTATTCCATGGGATTCTTCCAAGCAAATCCTTGAACAGCCCAAGTTTGCTCTCCTGAAGCCCAGAGCACTAAGTGTGTATCCCAGAGAAGTATGCACACATACACATGTGCACACCACTACCACATGGCTGGCCACCCAGATTGTCACAGACAGGCCACTGCTTTTAGCAGCACACACATATATCACTACCAAAGCCCACATAAAAGATAAGTATAGACTGTCAAGCCCTGTTCCTTCTTTCTGGTTGACTAGGACTGAAACTCACTAGTGAAAACATACATGCCTTCACTCTCTCAATTTGCAAGCACACTCATATTCACAGCTCCTTTGTATATCAGCATGGCCTCTACATCCATGTGACACCATTCTTAGACCCTGGGCTCTTTACTCAGCCACTGGCTCATGCATGCAGTTTTTCCAGGTGTGGGTGTCCTCCAACACACCTGCTAGTTTAGCTTGAAGTTTGGTAGTGAATTACACATGCACACGTATGTACACACATGTACAGACACTGGAAATAGGAACAGAGCCAAGTTTTTCCAGTTGCTGGTAGTTAGATGTCTCACACATACATACCTTATAAACCAAACCTCTCTTTTAGGTTCATTGCTGTCTACTGAATATATTAAAAGTTAAACGTTTTGCCTATTTTCTCTTTAATAGGTTAATGCTACTGGATAGGTAAAGGAATGAAATTGGAAGAAAGGCCTTGTGATTCTGAAAACTAAAATAGCCTCTTAATGTCCAGTGCTCTATAACAATACAGTTAATTTTGACAAAAAAACAAAAGTAGCTTTTTACTTAAAAAATTAAACAAAAATTGTAATCTTTTTAATCTCTAAAGCCTGTGTGGTCTGAAGCTGACTTTTTTCCGCACAACATTTCTAAATTGACAAGAAGAAAATTCCCTGGTTTTGCTTGCAGTGCAACACTATTTTTACACTGCTAAATTGCAGCCAACATACTATCAAAGCTTCAAGAGAAATCAGTGTGCCAGATCTTTCTTCTCAGTTTAATATCCCTGACAGTAGAGCAAATATCGATGACAGCATTAAATGTCTTCTGGCAGGGCTTTGCTAAATCTGAAAAAAAAAACCCCAAACCCCAAACCAAAATCCCCTAACCACTCAGTAAAAGCATGCATGAATCTTTAAACCCAGTACAAGAAAAAAAAAAAAAAGTCTTTATGTGCAATTGAAACATGAAATAATTGAAAGCTCTGTACTTCTGATTTTTAAATTCTTTCTGGAATGGCTAGTGATGAAGTAAAAGCTAACTGTGAATAAAATACACAATGGCAGAACCAATAAAGCAGAAGGTGATACGCTAATCTGAGGATAGTTTGAATTTTTAGTACATACTTTTAATAGTATTTAAGGGATACTGAATAGAATGACAGTAAGAAAGTGGCAGGTATTACTCTAACAACTCCCTTAACAGCTTTCTGAGGAGCACATTGAAAAACACATTAAATTTTGAACAAGATAGGTAAAACTCCTTCTGCTGAAAACGGGTGGTTATTTTATATATTGGTTTTAATAAACACAGTAGAATACCAAACATGGAAAAGTCATATATCCTGGTTACTGTATCTGGTGTAAAGTTAATGATTTTTCCAGTATTGGCAATCTGGACAGGTATATAAACACACTCAGTGCAACTGCTAGTGCCCTAGTAAGTCATAATGCAATGTGTAGAGAAGTGCTCTATCCAGGACCATCCATTTGTTTTCTGTCTCTTCTTTTTATTCCTAAAATTCTCTGCGTATGTCCAGGAATAAATTGTGACCCAGACCTGAGAAATATATGTATATTTTGCTTTTGTATCAAAACTCAGTAGTTGGTTGCTTTTGTATTGTTGGAAGTCACCTAAATAATAATGAAGAGCAGCATGAGAAGATGCTCCTGCATACATTCATTTCTGAATCAGAAAATATAGTGAGTACAAATGCTGTCAAGTGTTTAAACTACCTTTCTCAAGTATTTATTCAGAGCTCATTTTCATAGAGCAGGTGAGGATATAGTTACTAGACACTAAGCAAAGCCAGAATAACAAGAACATTTTTAGAGGTAAAAAGGAAGATTTTTTTAGTATCAGGGTTGCTGTTGTTGACAAGGCTGCTGCTGGTGATAGAGATTTATGGTCAAGACACAGGTTATTTACAGTGTTATTGTAAAATAACACTGCAGTGTTACCATGATTTACCATGTAGTTTATGCAAAATACCAGGTGGCGTTTCCCCAGGTGGGGAAATAATGCCACTGTTCACTGTAGCCTTCTGTCAGTGACAATGATTTATGATGTCACCTGAAGATGAGAGGATATAGAGTAAAAAGAAAGCCTTTGGTCATGTATCTTCCCCTGGCATCCCACTACAACTTACGTATCTTGACATCCTTGACTTAAAGTACAAAATAAAATGGGCTTGCAGGGCACTGGCACCGTTTTGCTACAAAACCAGTTATATTTTACCTATGGGGAAAATTTTAATAAAAACAGATAATTAACTCATTAATATTATCCTTCATGATTTCTTTATCTATTTTTAGATGCCTAACTTAGTACCCTGTTCAGAAACTAGGTACTTTACAAAATAAGGCACATTTCAGGTCTTATTCTTAAGCAGCCCAATAAAAACATACCTCTTTCCTATTAATACTAATTTTCAGAGACTTGTTTAAAATATGCTAGACTAGAAATAGAAGGGGAGTCACTAAGAAGCTAGAGACAAATAAAATTAAAATTATCTCTGCCAATGGTGTCAGGCAACAAATGAGAAAATAGCAGCAGGTACAGCTGAAATTCTTCTGTATTTTTAGGTATCCAAACAGACGGTGTTCAGAAAGACTGAATACCTAAACTCTCACGAACTTCAGTAATAGTCCATGGAAATATATATTTTCCTATGTCGTGGTTTCAGTTTAAGCTCAGTCGGTAACAAAGCACCACGAAGTTGCTCGCTCACACCCCACCCCCTCGCCTGGCCACGGTGGGATGAGGAGAAAATACAAAGGCAGGCTCGTGGGTCCAGATAAGGACTGGGAGGGATCACTCCCCACTTATGGTCACGGGCAAAAGACAGGCTCAACTTGGGGAAAAAACAAAATCAATTTAATTGACTACAAATCAAATCAAAAACAAGGGTATTAGGAAGGGAAACCAAACATCAGAACACCTCCCCCCACCCCTCCCACCTTCCCGGCTCAGCTCCATTCCCGGTGCTTTCTACCTCCTCCCCCCAGTGGCACAGGGGAACAGGGAAATGGGGGGTTAGGGTCAGCTCGCCACACATTGTCTCTGCC
>VYZV01024443.1:27171-43847 GCA_013401275.1 Pandion haliaetus
GGTCCGACTCTTTGGTGCCAGGGGAGCTTCTAGCAGCTTCTTAAAGGAGCCACCTCTGCAGCCCCCTCCCCCACGACCAAAGAAAACTGCGCCACACAAACCCATAACATCCTAAAAGAAAGATAACAACCTAATATTTTCTTTAACTAGGAGGGCAATCCTTTGCTAAAAAGATTGAGTAAAGCTAGCAGTGTTTAGGCCATATGTTTCTTATCTGATTACCTATAGTAGGCTCACAAATCCTAATAGACTTGTTTGTTAATTTCAATAGAAACTTCAGGTGGAAGCAATGTCTTTTTTTAGTAAAAACTTGTTTTCTTGTATGTGTACTTATGGATCACTTACAATAAGTGAATCACCTGCAGTTCCCATTGACTTCAGAAGATAAGTTAATGCTCAGTACTTCAAAAAATCAAGTCATTAACCAAGCAGCTTTGTAACCTAGTCTGCTTTTTTCTTTCTCCTAGGATTCTCTTCCCCAGTAATGAAAATATTGTGAGTTTGTCTTCCATGTGTGCACACAAACTCACAAGAAGACACTTGCACTCATCAGATTTTCTTTCTGCCTCCTAGCTCCCTCCATAAACAAAGAGCAAACAAGTGTTCTTGAGGTAAAAAGTTCTTACTGTGTCACTTCTGAAAAAGGACAATGAGTGAAAGGACAAAGGAATGAAATGGGAAGTTTCACAAACAAACAAACAATATTGAAGCACAGAGACAAAAGAATAGTTTGAGTGCGATCAGTCTTATCTGTGAATGTTCCCCTCCTCACTGACATCTTGATACTCTTTGGCTTGAGGTTGCTTGTAAGACTCCTTCCTGTCTTTCACTTCCTTGGGACTTATCATTTGGTTTGGTCTAAGTGCAGAATTAGACTGTATGACGTATACTTAGATTCCTAAAAGTTAACTTGTAGGTCTAATATTCTGTGGTTTTGAGATTAAGTGAGTTTTGGTTACTGACCTCCCTTTGAATATGCAATATAGAATTTGATGGTGTTCTGTCTTGTATGAAAAGAGACTGATGGAGAATTGCAGAGGTGCTAATTCATAGCCAGATGTATCTGGGATGGCTGAAGTGGTAAGCAGTCCTAGCTCTTTACCTTGACCATCTGACAAAATTTACTTTCCCAAACATATGGATACCATGAATCTATCCTGAATGGGATATTTATGTCCTGAATGGGATACTTGTTCACTCCTGACATGTTTACAGTCTAGAATATTAATATAAGCTGCTTAAATGCTACTTTAATATTCTGTCTGCAAAATGTGATGGCCCAAGGGCAAATACATATTCTGCTTAGCCATCTCTGTTGCCAGAGTGGTGCTTTGTCAGATGGAGCAGGGCTTAGGGCAGTATTCACCTGAGCTGTGCCTACCAATATGTTAGTAAGTATAAGTCAGTTTCCGTAGATTCCAAATACATTCCAAGTAGTTTAATTAACAAATACACAGGGTTTATGGCTAAATCACAAGAAAAAAACCCAAAATTGAAATACTAAGAGTCATGCAACAGAAAGTGCTTCAAAAAAATTAAAAGTGCTTTCATAAAAAAAACCCAAAATAAAAGAAGCATCTTCTTTCCAGTACTGCTTTTAACAATAGACTCTATTTAAATATATTTCTTCACAGTGCACTAAATTGTATAAAGAACATAAACTTTGTTCCAGAAATAGTGTTTTTTTTCTTTTCTTTAAGAATATATATTAAGCTCAGTCTGCTTTTCTTCAGTTATTCGGATAACTTAGGTGATAGCAGACATCATGATTATATGGAAATGATTAATGCTATAATCTGAAGAAAGGCTGTCAAGTGTAGAAAAGATATAGAGGAGCTACAGAAATGCCATTTCCCACTGAATAATCCTCCTAAAGAAAAGTAAAAATAATCTGATACTTTTATGTTAGTGGCTCAGAGTAGATCAGAGATCTGAGATCTTTGACTTGGTAGATTATCATTAGGACTGTAGGAATATGAGAATCCTCTATTACAGACCAGGCATTTGAATTCCTATAAAGTGTTTTACTTCCATTTTAAAATCAGGATATACTCTAAAAAGTAGGTTTAACAGTGTGTTGATAATTTCCTTTTATTGACTCAATATTTTTTGGAATAAGGTCATTATTCCACAAACCAGCTCTCATGTAAAACCTTGGTCTTGATCCAAACTGTATAGGCTTCATGCATTAGCAAAAAGGAACAAACTTGATTAATTTGTGATCTAAGTTAATGCTTCTCATAAGTCAATATATTTCTTATGTCTTTGAATCTGAGAAAAAAATTCCATTGTATCCATCTGAATTACCATCACCGGTATAACTGACCTTACTTTGTGCAATAGGTGTGAAGCTGTTCATCTCTGAATAGGCTGAGAAGAGGATTTTGATTTAAGACATTTTAATTAAATAATTTCATTGATCGAGTAAGGGAGAGAAGAGAATCTACTTTAATTTTCTTACAACCTTATTAGTCCTACAGTTCCAATAGAAATAAAAGCAATGTAAAGCTTATTACTTGTATGAAAATGCAGAGATATGCCTCATAAATAGATCAGGATGAAAAAATCTGTTGCTGAAATTTGCTGAAATGTCCCAAAATTCACCAAGTACTGTTTTCAATTATAAATATTTTTCTATAATTTTTCCTCCAGAGTAAAGACAAATAGCATACTGCAAGAATAAAACACAGCCATTACACAATTCCACTGCTAACTATACAAGTACATGAATCTTTAATTACAGAACAAAGAAAAGATTACATTAAAGAAATGAATAGAGTATGGCAGGTCATTATTGATGGTGTTTGGTCTAATATGTGCACTACTAGGCACAGAAATTGGTAAAATAAAATAATTACTTTTCATAATGGGAAAAATTAATAAGGACATTCTTTTTTATTTCATACAGTGAAATTCTGATAACTTAATTATGAGTATGTTCTTGTCAATACAAATGTAGTTAATCATTATTGATTCTAGCTGAAGCATATGTTTAAAGTCAGAATGATCTAACTATTTCAGTTTTAACAAAAGGCCTGTTAATCAGAAAATATTGGCTTTCATCTTTTTTTTTTTTTTTTNCATAATAGACAATACTATCAATAGATGATAGCATAGAAATACTTTCATGCATGCTATGTCAGAGACATTGAATTTTCTTCTATTTTTCATTTGCAGTTCTGTCAATATATTGCAATCCTTTGTTCCTGTGTCTTTTTTAATGCAGGAAACTGATTTCATACCTGATGAATCAGCACTGCCAAACCTCATATACTTTAATGCCTGAACAACTCCTGGAGTAGTAATGAAAACTGCTACTTCCTAACAGGTATTTTGCTAAGTATAGTGAAAAAAGAAATTTTGCATGTGGATTTATAGACTGCTGAGTCTTAGCTGCAGTTTTTTCTTGTTCTGGTTGAAATGTATTAATAACAGCATCAATGCCAATTATAACTGAATTAATTGATTTTTTCCTTATTTTCATATCTATGCTTTGAATTATGGGGCAAAAGAATTAAACTTTAATTGCTAATGCATCCAAGCATCTAAACCATTAACTGTAAGCAGTCAGCTAATCAAAATATTTGGTAGTCCATAGATAACATGAGTAGTATAAGATTTTCTATCCTGAGACTAGTGGTCTATTCTCTTGAGTTTTTTTCCTTCGATCAATTTATTATATTAATCCAGAGTTGAAATTTTAATGGCACCACTAAGAGAAGATGGAAGGATGACATGGCTATTTGTGGCACTGGAATATTGTGGACAAGGAAGACGTTTGCTGTCATGTTTCCAGATGTTTTAGCAATTATCATCTTTTCGCTCTTCTAATTAGGAAGGGGCAAGCTTTGAGAAATTTGCATTGAAGAACGGAAAACTCTAAAAGCCCTTATGTATTTGCGTCTGGTTTCCACTGTAGTCTCACTTTACAGAGAACCATGAGATCCATAGATACATCTTTGATTTGCTTTACCTAAGAAAAATCTACTACAATAGAGTATCCTTAAAACTGATATACTGACTTGTTCAGCTAGACTATTTGCTGAGTAAGCCCCAAAATGCAAGCTTTACTATGAAATGTTTTCTATTCCAATGTCAGGGATTTCAGTCAGGCTTCATATTATGGGAAAATATTGGGAAAACTTAGCTAAAATGGGAGACTAGAGGAGATTTTAAACAGACAAAACCAATTATAAATCACTGGGTTTCAGGAAAAAAGAGGAAACAAAACCAAAGCAAACAAGCAAATAGATGAGATCATGTTCTTGAAAACTCACTTTTCTGAGTTTATCTTATGTGTAACCTTAGATCACATCTACAGTTACAGCTTCTTACAAAATATAGAAAATTGTTTATGCTCTAGATTGGCTACAGACTACAGTTTTTTACTTCGCAGAATTAATTTTCACTTTTGTATTTAGTACACATTGAACATAAAATTAAGAAACAATGAGTAGAGTTCAAGGGAAAGTGTGGAGAAATACAGAACCCCATTTGTTAATCAATACCAAGCAAATGAAAATGATACTTAATACTTTTGATGTGCTGGGCCTTTCAAACATTCACATATGTAAAACTCTACTTCTGAGGATATCGTTGCCTCAAGAAAAGTTCAAGAGAAAAGGAGTATAGGAGTAATGCTTATAGCTAACTTCCTCGTGCAAGAAAAATTTTCCTCTTCTGTAATATCTGTAACTCTTATTAGGAGCATGTATGTAGGACTGTTGGAGAATGGCTCAGAGAGCAAGGACATGAATCCACAGAACAGTTGTACGAGCAGAGCTTGTTCTGAACTTAGCATAAGTAGCAAGACTAGGCCGTGAGTCCGAGCTAAAACTGCAAGTCATGCTGACAACAGTAAAACAGCAAGGACACTGCTACCTTGAAGAGTATCGTAAACCAATCAGAAGTTAACCCGTGTGTATCTAGTTGCTTAAACCAATCAGAAGTTAACCCGTGTGCATAATTAACCTAAACTGTATAAATAAGTGCTATTCGGGCCAATAAAGTGAACTATGCTTTATCACTCACATTGAGTTGACCCAGCGTGTTCCTCCGCCGCCCGCATAGGACCTCTTATATCTTCTAGTGCTAAGTCAGCTGATTTTAAATGACACATAATCACATAATCAAAGCACAAAAGTACATGAGAAATGCTAAACTGGGTCAGACTTGAAGTCTTCCATGCAACTTGTAGTCTGCATCTGACAGCCAGAAAAAAAAAAGCTACTGTGAGATAATATGCAAGACCTACCACTTTCTGCATCTCTTTAACTGCCTTTTTTCTCCACTAAGCACTGGATTAGCAATGGTAGAAAATGCAACTTTGCCTATATGCTTTAGTATCTGCTTTGTTCTCTTGCTTGTGAATTTGTTTAATCTCTATTTGAACATGTTGGTTCTGTCTGCTTCTGAAGTGTCTCATGGCAACAAATTCTAGAGGTATATAATTCGCTGCTTAAAACAAAGTAAAGCAAACCAGAAAACCTTTCTTTTCTGTTTGATCACTGAAACTCTTACTAGTTTTGATAAGTGCCCCTAATTACAGAACTGCAGGAATTCATGAATCACAAACCCATATTCACCCTATTATGACTTCGTAAGGCTTAGTAAGATGCCCATCCCTCTTATCCAAAAAGAGGTGTCCCAGCCTCATTAACCTCCCCTCATAAGACACTTGTTCTATACCTCCTTTACTTTGGTTGCCTTCTCTTTACCTTCTCTAATATGTCTTTCTTGAGGAGTGAAGACTAGAACTGCAGAGCAATCCCAATGTGGGCATGATGTGTTTTTACATAACAGCAAAATGATACCTTCTCTTTTGCTCTCAATGTTGTTTCTGATGTTGCCCAAATGTTGGGGTTTTTTTTGCCTATTTTGATTCCTGTGCACGTTGGGGTAATGATTACAAAGATGTGGTAGTGGTCATTCCAAGATCTCTTTCTTAAGTTATAACTGTCTGCCTTGAGTTCAATATCATGTAAACATGAGTTAGAGTATTTTATATTCACAGTCAGGCATAGTCCCCAGTGTCCTGGTTTCAGCTGGGATAGAGTTAATTGTCGTCCTAGTAGCTGGTACAGTGCTATATTTTTGAGCTGGGTATGAGAAGAATGTTGATAACGCACTGATGTTTTCAGTTTTTGCTAAGTAATGTTTAGTCTAAAGTCAAGTTTTTTCAGCCTTTGATGCCCAGCCAGCAAGAAAGCTGCAGGGGCACAAGAAGCTGGGAGGGAACACAGTCAGGGCAGCTGACCCAAAGTGGCCAAAGGAGTATTCCATACCATATGACGTTTTAGGAACTGGGGGCGGGGGGGGCATCGGTTGCTTGGGGACTTCTGGGTGCATCGGTCAGCGGGTGGTGAGCAATTGTGTTGTGCATCACTTGTATTTTCCAATCCTTCTATTATTACTGTTGTCATTTCATTAGTGTTATTATTATCATTATTAGTTTCTTCTTTTCTGTTCTATTAAACCGTTCTTATCTCAACCCACAAGTTTTAGTTCTTTTCACGATGTTCTCCCCCATCCCACTGGGTGTCGGGAGGAAGTGAGTGGGCGGCTGCGTGGTGCTTAGTTGCTGGCTGGGGTTAAACCACGACACCCAGTGGCTGGAGAAAAGGGAATATTGCACCCATTTTTAAAAAGGGTAATAAGGGAACTACCAACCAGTCAACCTCACCTCAGTGCCTGGGAAGATCATGGAACAGATCCTCCTGGAAGTTGTATCAAAACATATGGAAGACACAATTTAGAGACAGCCAACATGGCTTTACCAAGGGCAAATCATGCCTGGCTAATCTAGTGGCCTTCTATGATGGAATGACTACATCAATGGACAAGGGAAGAGCTACGGCTGTCACGTATCTGGACTTCTGTAAGGCCTTTAATACAGTCCTATACAACATTCTTGCTGCTAAATTGGAGAGATATGGTTTTAATGGGTGGACTGTTAGATGGATAAGGAATTGGGTGGATGGCTGCCTCCAAAGAGTTATGGCCGATGGCTCGAAGTCCAAGTGGAAACCACTAATAAGTGGTGTCCCTCAAGGGTCTGTACTGGGACCAATACTATTTAGTGTATTCATCAATGACTTAGACAGTGGGATTGTGTGCACTCTCAGTAAGTTTGAGGATGACACCAAGCTGAGTGGTGCAGTTGATATTCTAGAGAGAAGGGATGACATCTAGATGGACCTTGACGGCCTTGGGCCCATGTGAACGTCATGAAGTTCAACAAGACCAAGTGCAATGTCCTGCACTTCAGTGGAGGCAATCCCCGATATCAATACAGACTGGGGGATGGATGGACTGAGAGCAGCCCTGAGGAGAAGGACTTGGGGCTACTGGCGGATGAAAAAATGGGTATGAGCCAGCAATGTGCACTTGCAGCTCAGAAAGCTGGTGGTATCCTGGACTGCATAAAAGAAACGTGGGCAGCAGGTTGAGGGAGGTGATTCTTCCCCTCCACTCCCTTCTTGAGAGATCCCACCCGGAGTACTGCATCCAGCTCTGGGGGCCCCAGTACAAGAAAGACATGGACCTGTTATAATTGGTACAGAGGCAGGCCACAAAAATGATCAGAGAGCTGGAACACCTGTCTCATAAAGACTGAGAAACTTGGGGTTGTTCAGCCTGCAGAAGAGAAGGCTCCAGGGAGACCTTATTGTGGCCTTTCAATACTTAAAGGGGGCTTATAAGAAAGATGGAGAGATACTGTTTACCAGAACCCATAGTGACAGGACAAAGGACAATGGTTTTAAACTGAATGAGGGTAAATTTGGATTGGATTTAAAGAAGAAATTTTTTGTGATGAGGGTGGTGAGGCACTGGAACAGATTGCCCAGAGAAGTAGTGGATGCCTCATCCCTGGAAATGTTCAAGATCAGGTTGGAAGGGGCTTTGAGCAACCTAAGCTAATGGAAGATGATCCTGCCTATGGCAGGAGGGTTGGACTAGACGATTTTTAAAGGTTTCGTCCAACCCAAACCATTCTATGATTCTATTTTTAATTCAGTACATTACCTCATACTTTATTTATTACTATTACTTTATGTACCTTGAAACTCATCTGCCAGTTTTCTAAGATGTACTATAAGATCCTTCTGCATTGCCTTTCTATTTGCACAGCATTTAACTAACTGAAAGAAGCTGCTGTAGTAATGAAATTTTATATAAATGAGATTTTGATTTATTTACTCTGTATTATCTCTCTAGGTCATGCTACCTTGTGACTTGAACAATTTTTTTAACCTTAGACAAAACTGCTTAGATGATTTAACCCAGAATATCTCCACATAAGTGGCTGTTTGTTCTTGTTAGCATAGTTCTTGTTACACAGTCATGCCACTTTTTGAGTCCCTTGTAGCCAAAACTGCCTGTGGCAGGGTGATAATGGGTATGATACCTTGATGTTTTATTCACAGTTCAGTATCACTCAGTACACAAACTGGTTTGTTGCTGCTGCTGTTTATGACTTTCCTCAAGTTCTGTCTGTGGCTTCCCTCAGCTCTGTCAGCCCATCATCCAGTGCTTATGGCTCAGTGCTGCTATTATGGCTGCCCAGTGCTGTCTCCACACTTTCTAGCCCATCCTTTATTTAAACAAGCTTAGCTCCTCTCCTATTTCTTGTATAACTATTCAAATCATTCCTAGCTTTATTCCTACCTTAGTGCTAGCATATCCTCCTTGGTCTGTTACTTTCTATCAGTTTGTCCATGCCAATCTGATCTAGAGCTCACACGTAAAAAACCCTTTGCATTCTCAAAGGACTTTGCTAACTATTTGCTAACTCAATGGATCAGATAAGTTTGTGTGAGACCAATGGTTTTATAAATGTTGTGTGAACCTTTTAACTTTTGCAGCAGTCTCAGTGCTAACCTATTAGGCTGCACCAGTAAGGGTCAGTCATGGATAAAAACACAGCTAAAAATAGAATACGTTAAACATGGATTTAGAATAATTATACAGTAATTACAGGGGAAAAAAAAAAAAAAAAAAGGTTGGAGGGGAGCCTTGGGAAGTGATCTGGCCTCAAAGCAGAGCCAACTGCAAAGTCAGAGCAGATTGTTCAAGGCCTTGGCCAGTTGAGTTCTGAACATCTCCAAGGACGGATATTCCTTAACATCTCTGGGAAACCTGGTTTAGTGCGTCATGGTTTAAGCCCAGCTGGCAACAAAGCACCATGAGGACATTCGCTCACTCCTCCCCCCCGGTGGGATGGGGAGGAGAAAATATATTCCCCCCCACATCCCTCCTTCCCAGTCTCAACCCCACTCCTGAATTCTCTACCTCCTCCCCCTGACAGTGCAGGCGGACAGGAAATGGGGGTTGTGGTCAGTTTGCCATACATTGTCTCTGCTGCTCACTCTTCCTCAGGGGGAGGACTCCTCACCATTCCCCTGCTCCAGCATGGTATACCTCCCACAGGAGAAAATTCTCCACAAAATTCTCTGATGTGAGTCCTTCCCACAAGCTGCAGTCCTTCACAAACTGCTCCAGTGTGGGTCCTTTCAGCAGGCTGCAGTCCTTCAGTCACACACTGCTTCAGTGCGGGCTTTCCTATGGAGTCACAGCCATCTTTGGGAGCCTCCACTCCCCTGCTCACCTCCATGAGCTGCAGGGGGACAGCCTGCCATCTCACCATGGGCTGCAGGGCCATCACCTCCTCCAGCGTACCTCTTCCCCCTCCTTCTTTGCTGACCTCTGTATCTGCAGAGGTGTTCCTCTCACAATCCACTCCCCTCTCCACTGCTGGTTCCCCTTCTTAAATATGTTCTCCCAGAGGTGCTACCACCATCACTGATTGCGTCGGCCTTGGCCAGCTGCGCGTCTGACTTGGAGCCAGGGAATCTTCCAGCAGCTTCTCACAGGAGCCCTGTAGCCCCCCCACCCCCCGCTACAAAAACCCTGCCACACAACCCAAACCAAGTATTTTATCACCTTCATCGTGATCCCCCCCCTCCAATATCTCTTTAGAATATCCTTTGCTGCAACTGTTGTCTATTGCCTCATATCCTTTTTCTCTGCAGTTCTGAGGAGCTATCTTCTCTGTAACCTCCCACTAAGTAGCCAGAGAGCAATAAGATCTGCTCTTAGCCTTCTTTTTTTAATCCAGTTTCCCTAGCATCTTCTTACTCTTTACATAGTTCAGCTCCTTTTATCATCTTGCTGACATTTTGAAGGACTTACTCCAGGATGTCAATATCTTTTGTTACTGAGGAGCCAAAAACCAAACACAGTGCTGTAGGTGTGGCCTCCCAAGCAGCACAGTAGAGAGGAATAACCACTTGCCTTGATGGGCTGGCTGCACTCTTGCTGACAGAGTCCCATATGGGGTCAGCCTCCATTGCCACAAGGTTGCACTGCTGACTTGAAACCTTTTGAAAGTAAGCACTGCATTCCAATACTAACTGGGAATAGGTGAGAGCTCTGGTTTCTTAAGTGACTTATGCTGTCCAAGCAGAGGAGAGGTACTTTAGATGTCTAGGGATCTTCAGATATCAAAATACATAGCCCTACTAGGTTTCTTGATGCTGAACGTGTGTCAGGATTGTGACAGAGGAGGTAAGATGAATAATGAAGAGACACTAATCTAGGGTAAGTCAGTCTCAGCTTCTGAGTAATTATTAATAAATGTTACATAACTACTCCTATTTAACTTCTTCACATATGAAGAAATCCTGTAACATTATTTGTCTTCTTTCAGATCTCACTGTAGACACATCTTTGTGGTAATGATGTAGCTGTGAACAAAGTGTTTACATGGAGCTCATCGGCACCACACAGACAAAACAACCTTTTGTTTGAAGGGAAGAGCGACAATTGTGCTGCATTCCTAATTATGCAGTATCTCACTTGCCACCCTGACAAAAGTAGTAGTTGTAGTACATGATGTTACATTTTCTAGCTCACAGATGGCTTATCTAATTGGAATAGCTTGCTGGAAGTTCCATCAAGAAAAAAGCCCAAAAACCATCAGCCCAAATATTTTAATCCCTGGTGTGTCATTGCTTAATTAGGTCAATATAATTATACTAGAAGGCAATCATGATCTTTGGTTTCTTCACTAAAAGAATGAACCTATCTGTGGAAGGAGGACTTAAGTGAAAAGAATTTTAGACAATATTTAATCATTTTCTTTCCAGGTCACTTCAAACACCTCTTTCTTGAAATTTCACCATAAAAACTTTAGTTTTCTTTCAATGTCATATGAACAAATTACACATAATATCCTTACTGTCCCTGTTCTACTTGGTGCCCTCAATAAAACCAAACATATAATCTCAGATAAACATTGGTGAGAAAGGAGAAACTTCTTCCTCATGGGGACAATCAGGCAGTGGAACAGGCTGCCCAGAGAAGTTGTGAAGTCTCCATTCTTGGAGGTTTTCAAGAGTGACTGCACAAAGACCTGAGCAACCTGGTCTGACACTCTTTTGAGCCTAAGGCTTGACTGGATGACCTTCTGAGGTATCGTCCAACCTGCATTAGCCTATGACACTACAAGCAAACTGAGTGGTAAAATATAAAACAAATTAAAGATTGGGATTAGACAATTCTGTTCCTTGACTCGTGAATTCAGTTGGACCATACACCAAGACAACAACTATTGTTTTTATACTCCAAATAAAAATAGGTTGGAAAATTGAGAAGTTTCAAGTAGGTATCTGTTTGGAGATTTTGATTCAGTTTGTAGCTGTGTGTATCTTTGGACTTTTTTGGAATTATTTTCTAGTGTTTTTCTTTCAGTCCACCAAGTTAAAAAAAAATGGCCTTTCTTCTAAAACAGAAACAAAGAGAAACACTTGAAAACTACTTAGAAATTTATGAGTCAATGTCTATTAAGTTGGAAGGATAGTAGTCTGAACATCTTAAACATATGGGACTTTTTAATTCAGTATAACCTGACAATAGATGGATTGAAAGACGATTCCTTACTCTTGTACATGGCCAAGGACAGCAACTAATTAAAACTCATTTGTTATAAAAGATTTATAGTTATGGAAATTAAACAGACTATATCAAGAGTTTTGAAGAGATTGAATTTTCCTTTTTATAAGGGGATTAATAATATAGAAATTGAATTCATTATAAAATACAGTGGGTTTGAATACATGCAACAGAATTGAAATAAAAGGGAAGTGTTTTAATGAGATAAATTAAAATTGGCTAATAGCAGAACAAACGTGTGTACATTTTTCCTAGTTGTACTATTCTTGAGTACTTAATATGGTTCAGTATGCAATACACATAAATATGGTTAATTCTTTCCATAATGTTAAAAAAATCTGTTGTCAGGGAATATCCTAGAAACTTTATATATCACAAAGACATTTATGTTCTCAGTTCTGTCATTGATTCAGATCCTGTGCAATTGTTAAATTGGTGTGTTTTACTTTATGACAGTGAGATATGTAATAGTCCAGCTGAAGGCTTGGTTTACCTGAATATGACTATCTTTGAACTTACTTGTAGCATTACAGATGTTGGCTAAGATGTTAATGGAATGCATCTTAAGGAACAGTGTGTTCCTCAAAACATTCAGCAACTGGGACAGACAAATTATGGCAGGAGTAAAGAGAGGTAAGTAAAATGATTTTTTTTCTTCTTCCCCCAAGAGCTAAACAGTAGCTTAGTACAATGGCTTGGATTAAAATCCTTTGCCCAGTGATTTTTCTGTTAACTCATTTCATTTAAATACATCTCTCATTCTCTTTGTTGGAAATCAGCAGCAAGTACTAGCAACACCAATGCCAAAACAACTCTCTGTAAAGAATAATAAAAAAGGTGTGTTTAATATATTCTGTTGCTAACAATGTTTGTTCAGAAACATATGTACCTAATAGTACAGCTTTGTCTTTCACATGGGTGCTTTGTGATTATACTGACATTTTTTCTTTCATCAATGTTAGTCTGCCCAAAGTGGCACTCCATACAATGCAGCGATAATCACTATTTTCATGTAGCCTTTGGTACCTCAAGAAAATATTCCTAAAGCAACACTCACTTTGTCAAATATATTGCTGAATATGGGAATAGTAACATAGAAATGAAAACAGAAAGGCTGCTGGCTGGTGTTCTTCTGGAAGTTTATCTTTTTTCTGCTATTAGGAGTTATCACAAATCTTGATAACAGGCGAGAATATAATATAAAGTACAAAGCAAATCCTTATAAGTAGAAAACATGCTTGCAGCATAATCGTATACTAGAATCCTTCCCTCAGTAACAAATCATAGGAATATAGAACATTTCTATTTAAAAACCACTGTAGTTAAAAATATTATCAGCATGTTTTCATATATTTTAAACAGGTCCAGTTCTTTTTTAAACATCAATAATGTACAATAGAGATACAGCAAAAACTCTGTAGAATCACTTCTTAATTATCTATTTTAACCAAGATAGGAATGTCACCCTATGATAATTTTTGCATCTTAAAATAATTAAGCTGAAACCGCCATCCTCAGTTATTATTATTTCTACTGAAAATAAAGGCTCGTGGTTACCATAGGACGGAATGGCACAATATGTTTAGCTACAACCACACTATGCTAGAAGGAAAGATTGCAACATCACTGTAGTTAAAAAATGAGATTTCCTCTGAGTTCACATAACCTTCAAGGTAAAATGTGGTTTGATGTCTCATGGTCAACTCAGGTACTGGGGATTAAGTTAATTAAGAGTTGCCATAGTCTATTAAGGCTCCCTGTAGACTAATTATTAAAGTGCCTTGGACGATTACAAACCTACAGCAATAGAAAGTCACAAAAAGGGTTGCTTTTATTATGAGCACTCCAGTACCTAGTAGATTCTCTTTTGCACTAAAGAACTTCCATAATAGAAGGAGATTGCCTTCTCCTCTGCTTTTCTGCCATCAAAGTGTTGCGGTTTCAGCCCAGCCGGTAACAAAGCACCATGCAGCCGCTCGATCACTCCCCACCCCCGCCCCTGGCCACGTTGGGATGAGGAGAAAATCCAAAGGCAGGCTCGTGGGTCGACACAAGGACTGGGAGGGATCACTCCCCACTTATGGTCACGGGCAAAAGACAGGCTCAACTTGGGGAAGAAACAAAATCAATTTCATTTACTACAAATAAAACAAGGATAATAGGAAGTAAAACCAAACCTCAGAACACCTTCCCCCCACCCCTCCCACCTTCCCGGCTCAACTCCACTCCCGGTTTTCTCCACCTCCTCCCCCCGGCGGCAGCACAGGGGAACATGGAAATGGGGGTTCGGGGGTCATCTCGCTACACATTGTCTCTGCCCCTCCTTCCTCCTCAGGGGGAGCACTCCTCACTCGTCCCCTGATCCACCATGGGGTCCTTCCCATGGGAAACAGCCCTTCTTCACGAACTTCTCCAACGTGAGTCCTGCCCATGGGCTGCAGTTCCTCACAAACTTCCCTGGCGTGGGTCCTTTCCGTGGGCTGCTCTCCAGTCACACACTGCTCCAGCGCAGGCTTTCCCATGGAGTCACGGCCATCTTCGGGAGCCTCCACTGCACCATGGACCTCCATGGGCTGCAGGGGGACAGCCTGCTGTCTCACCATGGGCTGCAGGGCCATCAGCCTCCTCAGGTGCCCCTCCTCCCCCTCGTTCTTCACTGTCCTCAGTATCTGCAGAGGTGTTCCTCTCACATTCCAATCCCCTACTCACTGCAAGTCCCCCTTCTTAAATCTGTTCTCCTAGAGGCGCTACCACCATCACTGATTGTGTCGGCCTTGGCCAGCGGTGTGTCTGACTTGCAGCCGGGGAAGCTTCTAGCAGCTTCTCATAGGAGCCACCCCTGTGGCCTGCTCCCAAAGAAAAAAACCCATGCCACACAAACCCATAACACTAAGGAATAGAAAAACATACCAATAGGAAATCTACATATTGATTAGTGTTTCTTTTTTATATATTCATATCCATGTGCTTTTATCACTTGTCAAATTCCTTATAGATTGAAAAAGTCATCTTTCTCATTTCTTATTTTTGGTTTCTTTTTTTGGATTGAGTTAGCTTATATACAAGGCTTAGGGATTTTAAAAATTCTAGTTATAAAATAAAAAATGAAATAAAAAATTAAACAGAATTTCTTGCAGAAATACTGAAGGTGTCTACAAAGTCTTGGCTTAGAAATGGCAGGACTTTTTCCTATATAGCACAAGTTTTTCCTATATTTGTTTCTGTCCTGTCTTTTAAGAAACCAGAAAAACATGAGGAGTCCGGGCAACTGATTCAATTATCTCACCCCAGTTTCACACTAGTGTAGCTCTGCTCATTTCACTAAAGGTTATACTAGTTTAAAACCATGTTGCAGAGAAAGCAATAAGGCCAATGAAGTGATACAATTGATCACATAGACAATATTCTTAAAATCTAATTTTGTTTTCCATATCTATGTATTCCCTCTTAATTCTTAACTGAACTGAATATCTCTTAAGCATAGGTGCATTGTGTCCCTGTCAACTGTTTTTCCCCAATAGGGATGACTGTACTTGCCTGCTAGCCACATGACTTCATCACATAATTCAGTACTACCATCCAGGGCAACTCTGTGTGCTTTTAAAAACCCACCTTTGGATTTCCCCTAAAATTTCTAGCCATAGGTACAGCTGATGAGGCCTCTCAGCATGAAAACAGGTTGAGTGAGTAATTATGTGGTCTTTCTTAAAGGGAACACTTATATTCAAGTACATTACCAGAACAGAGAAACAACCTTGTGCATAACACAATACACTAGAAGTAACAAGCTTTGAAAACACTGTTCAGTATAATTAACTTATTCTTGTGCTTTGCTGTTGTATTGTGTGATTTAATAATTCTGTTTACTTGATCAATATGGGCCATTTAAGATTGTACCATATGGATGAGAATGTCCTCTGTCTCACAGGCACACACAGTGAACAAGATGAAAATAATTTCATTTCATGGCCTGACTATTTAATTGGAGACACACAGAAAGAAACTTCTGTATTTAAAATACAAATTACTCTTCTGATCTTTCTATAATATAATCTTATCATTTAATTATTAATAGTCTTTGTTAATAATAAATTATGCATTATAAGTTCTGCATTTACAGTTTTAAATAGATACAATATCTGATTGATTTGACAAAAATAACCCTCTTACCTTTAATTGTGGATTTGCATAAGTTTAGAGTGGAGAAGTATTTTACAGTAGTTCATTAATCAATGGTGGAGACAAAAGCTGCAATAGTATAGCTGAATGACATGAGTCTAAATTTAGTAAATTACAACAGTCTCTATGTGCAAAGGTGTATCCTATTAAAACTGTTTCCTTCAGATTTAGAACTGTTAAAAGGCTCACCTAGGACAATTCATGTGTCCTGGGTTCAGCTGGGATAGGGTTAATTTTAACAGAAGCCTGGTAGGGGGCACAGCCGGGACACCTGACCTGAGCTAGCCAAGGAGCTATTCCATACCATGTGACATCATGCTCAGTATATAAAGGAGGAGCGGGCTAGTAGGGAGCGCACGCTTTTTCGGCTCTCGGTGGGAGAAGCAGCAGAGTGTTGGGTTCTGGGTGGTGAGCAGTTACACTGTGTATCACTCGTTTTTGTAAGTTCTTTTATTAGTACCGTTGTTGTTGTTGTAAATTCTCTCATTCTGTTGTCCCAGTAAACTGTCCTTATCTCAACCCACGAGGTTTCTTTTTTTTTTTTT
>VYZV01024444.1:0-38459 GCA_013401275.1 Pandion haliaetus
AACTATCATCTTTCTCCTTGCTCTCTTTTTTTTGTCTTCTCTCATTCATTATGAATACCAAAGTTCACCAGTAAAATAAACCAGATAATGTTATTTCCTTTCTTCTGTGCTACATCTTAATCTTGGTGGCAGAAAATTAGAGTGTGGGATAACAAAGGGACTTTGCATTGCTCGTGCCTGGCTCCAGTCATGTGTAGCAGCCTCAGGAGCTGTAAAAGGAAGAGTTGCAGGTTTTGGAGTTGTATAACAAATATTTCTAAAGAGTTGGGACAGGCTGGAACTCAGTAGGCCGTTTGACTGAGTGTAGGGTAATAGAAATCTTTAACTCCAACAAAGGATTATTCTGACATAGGAATATGTTTGGTATTCTGCTGCTTGAATCAGCTTTATTTGTAAGAGAACCTCAATTTCTGCACAGTACCACAGGTTGTTCATAGTAATGGTGGGCAACTCTGTATCTCAGATATTCAAACAACTATGTTTAGCTTAATTAAACAGCAGATAGCTAAAGGAAATCAACATACTAACACTGAAAATGATTGTGTTACATTTCTAATATTTTATCTTTAGGAATATAAAACAGTAAATAATGGAATACATGCATTGTTCTTCCTAATAGGAAATTCCCACAACTAATGTTACTGCATTTATTTGTTAGGGCTTATACATTTCTCCTTATATATTTAAAACCCCCATACATTTATACATATAAATATGTCTATATTCATATTTGTCTGTGCAAATAGCAGGTAACAAGAAGCGTTTGAATCATCATAGATCAAGGTAACAGAAATCAATCATTGTCCAAATTGGAAGTTATCCTAGAAACAGCTGCATTCACCAAACTTCATGTTAAAGGTAATAAACCACTAAGTAAAACAGCTTCAAAATAAGAATGCTGGGTGGGTGACTTGCACTTTAGAGGCAACTGTGAAGATGAAAGTCTCATTCGTAGGACAACTGGGAAATCCTTCCTAGCCACCAATTGTAAGGAAAATTAAAAATTGTTCTTTGGAAAATTAGGGAAATATTCTGCTGTATCTATGTGATAATAAGCCTTTAGGAAATCACAGAAAATCATTCTTGTAATATAATTGCACAGGTGAAAGGAAAAGGAGGACATAATGAGAACACAACTGTGATGTTTTGGTGTGGTTCATTTTGCACGCTAGGGTGAGAGCTGTCACAGGAGCTATAATGCTGGCGTGGCTCTGAGCTGAGGAAGAAGACTCAAGAAATGCTCAACTAAGTAAAGACAGAAAAGTGAAAAAATAGAGAAGTCCTGGGATACTGTTGTGGAAAGACAATCAGAATGGAAAGATAGGACAAGCAGTCCTGTCCTAAAGTTTGGGAATTAAATAATTAAACTACTGCTGTAGAATTTGTATGGTTTTGGCCTCTTTTCAGTGTGTGTTGGGATTTTCCCACAGAAATTTTAGAAATGCCAGAATCAGTCATTTTGTAATATGTATTTTAAGCATAGATTTTTGATCTATGTTTATCAGGAAATCCTGCTGGCTCACATCCAGATTTACCATTAGGTATGCTGGTGTCCTGATTAGTGAAAACAACTTAATTAGGTAATTGCAAACATATGTGGACATTATTCTGATTTAAGAAACTCTTACTTGGATTTAGTGCTTATATTCTTGTTTAGTTGCATCAGCAAGCTGTGTAGCTTTAGGTGAGGTTGTTGTTTGAAACTGATTTATTTAAGCTAGTGCTATTTTGTATGGATCCTGGTTTAATTTCAGGCTAATTTTGTTTTAACTAGAATTGATTAAGTAGCTATTTAAGATAAGCTGATATAAATGACTGTTAAGCTAAAGATGTACAGAATGATTTACGGTCATGGAACTAAAATAGGTTAATACGCACATTTAGTTGGTCCATCTGTCTCTAGTAGTTACCTGAAATGTGATTAGTATCAGCAAAGCAAAATAAAGTTGTATTGAATGTTTCCACACAGAGCACAGATGCGTGGTTGAATTACTTTGGATCTGCTGAAACCTCTTGCAATAGTTTAATACAGCTTGCAGTTGTTCCCTTAGAGCTTAGCTGTGCATGGGAGTTACTGCAGCTGAGTAAGTCATGGTGTGGAGGAAGGGTGAGGATCTGCCATGCCTGTAGTCCATGGTAAACAATGAAGGCATCTTACACAAGTGCATTTTACAGTCTCGTATTTACACCAGCTTAAGAACATACACAAATGCAGTTACCAGTGCTCATGATAATCCCTCATGATGTGGCTAGTCAGTCAGATTTGAACTCTGTTGTCTACTTCTAAACATAGCCCAAGCAGAAAAAAGAAAACCCAAACAAACAAACAAACAAAACCAACAAAAAAAAGTAAGGATTTTCAGATGAGGTTTTGAAAGGGTTTTTTGGGTTTTTTTAATTATTTTTACAAGTACTTCTTATTATGTATCCATTAGGAATATGTTTCAGCTGCTGCAAAGGAGGATTGGTCTTATTTTATTGCTGGTTATAAAAATGCAAAGCTTCAGGTTAAAGTATGAAGATATAGCTAAGAAAAATATTGATACACAGAAGTTTCTATAGCAATTGCTGAAAGAGAAAAACATTATTAGCCCGTTATACTGGTGTAATTCTACAAAATCTAGGGACTACCATGTAGAATGGATGGGGACGAGTGGTTTTCTGGTCTGGTGTCCTGTCTGACAGTGATCAATCCTAGGTGCTTGTTGTTTGTGGTCTGTTTTTCAACTTGTGAATATGTGATGATGCACAAGTATTTCTTTCTCATGGGTTTTAAAGGCCCATCCAAGAAGTTCCTGGCCCTGTCTTGAAGTGGGAGAGAGTAAGGTTGGACTTTACCGCAGGGTCATCAGAGTGGTCAGGCAGGGATCTTGAGAGGACCTTCAGTCTCTCCCCAGAGGCAAGATCAACCTTACCTACTTTTCCCATGCTGACTGGTTATTTACCATTTATAATCTGATCATGTTCCTTTTCACTGGTGTCACCCCTGGAAACAACCTTTTAAATTTTCCAGAGGAGAGGGTTGGGTTTTTCGCCCCTCACTTCTTTTTTTGTTTTCTGTTCTCTTTATCTACCCCAGAACTAAGTCACTGCTTCAGTAGCTGATCAGTCATTTGGGATCTCTTGGACTCAGAGTTGGACCCTGTTTTCCATATGTGGCAAAAGATTGGCCTGTGCAACAACTTTTTAATAACTTTTGCATTATTTCGTATGCTCACTTTCCCAGTCTTCAGTATATAATTAGAGAGATAAAGTCGATAGATAAAGCCAAGCCCCTACTAATCTGCTTTAGCTACTCAACGTTCCTGCAGTCAACATCAGGCTAGGTAGAAGCAAATGCAATTCCAGTTTGTTTTAATGGAAATTCAGGGGTTTCAGCTCATGGCTGATTAAAAGTGCTCCTGATAGCAATCTGTTGTAAATTATTCTAGTTTTGCATAACCCCCTGAACCTATTAATTTCCTACTTAAAACTGCTGGTGCCTGCTGCTAACAATTAGATAACCAGGTTGTCACTCTGAGTTTTTCACCACTGAACTTGGTAGCATCTAACTGTCCCTCTTCTGTCTCATCTCTGGGAGTCCATCCCCAAAGAGCCAATGTTAAATTTAGCGAACGTGAAGACTGAATAATCACATGGATTCCTAACTGCTCATCTAGGCCAACTCTTTTCTTGCTTAAATTGGAACTGTTTCACGAGCTCTTACAAAACTGAGTTATTTTAGTAATCTGGAATTTATAGAATATTTGTGTCATGGTTTAACCGCAGCTGGCAACTAAGCAGCACACAGCCGCTTGCTCACTCCTCACCCCCCAGTAGGATGGGGGCAGAGAATCAGGGGGAAAAAAGTAAAACTCATGGGTTGAGATAAAGACAGTTTAAAGGACAGAAAAGGAAGGGGAAATACTGCTACTACTACTAGAATATACAAAACGCACAATACAATTGCCCACCACCCCGCTGACCGATGCCCAGCCAATCCCTGAGCCGCGGTAGCCCCTGGCCAACCTCCATACTGGGCATGACATCACATGGTATGGAATACCCCTTTGGCCAGTTTGGGTCAGCTGACCTGACTGTGTCCCCTCCCGGTTTCTTGTGCACCCCCAGCCTTGGCTGGCAGGGCAGTATGAGAAGCTAAAAAGTCCTCGAATTAGTATAAACACTGCTTAGCAACAACTAAAACATCAGTGTGTTATCAACATTATTCTTATCCTAAATCCAAAACACAGCGCTATACCAGCTACTAAGAAGAAAAGTAACTTTATGCCAGCCAAAACCAGGACATATCATAGCAACTTTTTCCTGTATGTTGGGAAGGATACTACTTAGATACTGCACACAGGTTCTATTTTATACTTGGACTGTGGCATCTTAGTGCAAACGAGTGTTGAGGTAGTAGGCTTATTTGAAAATAATAGAAATTAGATGGGTAAAATGCTAATTAAAATATTTAGTCTCTCCTCCTGTTGTTGTTCTGTGATTATTTTCTACTGTTTTCTTTACGTCCTTAAATATTTCCTTCCCTCTGTTTATGGTCCATTAGAAAATTCAATTTGAGATTTGCTTACAGGCTTCATTTTGAAATTTTTTTGGCTGTACAATGCTTTTCTGGGATGGAAAGGGCCACACATTTCTTTTTTTAAACCTTTTCTTAGAGAAATTTCTCTTTGTAAGAAAACCCGAAGTCGTCAAAGAGTAGAGACAAATGGAGAGGGAGCTCCACTGCATCCTTTCCCCCATTTCAGATGCAAGGGGAAAATGGGTTAGTTTTGCTGGGTGATAGCTACTGTTACAGCTTTCTTGAAGTAGTTGAACATTAGCCATACACAGTGAAACTGCCATGCATAAGCATTCCTCATGCCCGACAGCTTTATTTTCCTTCCCCCACCACTTTGGAAATCTTGTTATGCTGTTGCAGAGACTGGCATGGTGTTGCCTTAACCTTGTGAGGTAGGCACATTACAAGCTGGGTGTTTCAGGACAAAGATGCTTTTTATAGAACATTTTACTGCTGGTTGAGCCCTAACTCCTATATTGATTTTGTTGTGCCACAGTTGTAAAAGATGGAGAAAAGACTCTGTAGGAGGCATGAGATAAAGTCCAAACCTTATTGGAGACTGGAGAATGCATGGAGAAGGGGTTGGGGGGAGGATTTTCAGTATTAAATGCAAATCTAGAATTTGGTAATGTGATATTAACTGGTATTTTCAAGAGGATAGAAAGCATTGGTAACAGCAGTTTCAATTCTCTAAGGAGTCATGTGTCTGTGAAACTAGCTTTCATTTCAGAGTTGTCCCCTCTGTTGATTAGAAGTGCCAGCTCTGGGAGGTGCTGCTCCTTCTTCCCCACAATGATCCATTGAGTTTAATCTTTGCTTCTGAACTTTGGAAGTGTCCACCTATTAAATTGGGTGAGTCTCATACTGAATTGACCATGGTAGTATCAGTCTCTGAGTAACTTCTGAAAAGTTGAGGATAGGAGCCAGAGAACCATTGCTACAGGTAAAGCAAAGCAAAAGGAGGGTGCCACCAAGCAGGCAGGGCAGTAACATTTCCAACTGCTTGCAGGGTAGCTGGGGGGGGTTTAATATGGTTCAAGACAAATTTATAAGCATTGCATCACTCTTTTCTAAAGTGGGACTGTTGGCAGCTATTAAATCAGTTGTAAGTATTACAGCTCTTAAGTTACATTATTCATCAAGAATAACAAGGCTAGTCGCTGCTAGCCTATTTCAAGTATTTGCTGTACACACATTTAACCCAGTGTTTGCAGTAACCAAGAGAAGTGAGAAAAGACCAAAACGCTCCTTAACAGTGAGTCCTGATGTAGAAGCAAATATTTCCTTGTTAGGGATGAGTTAGAAAATGAACTATAGTTGTATCTGGAAGTGACTGGCCTCCCGGTCAGTGCAAATCAGTGTCTCTGTTCATATCTGGACCATCTGTCCCTGAACACAGCAGCTCATAATCCCTGTCCCAAGTGGCACAGAGCAGTCAAGAAAATTGTGACAGTACTGGAGTAAGCTACCTGCCTTTAGGTTGCTGGCCATGCATTCTTCAGATAAGGGCATTTTGTCAGTATTGAAGGCCGTCCGAAGGAGGTTCTCTGCACAGTTAATTTGTAAGATGGGAACAAGTCAAAACGAAGGGTTGTGTGTGCCATTTTCTTGTCACCAGGTGAGGATGTGAGTACTTAATCAGCTGCTATGGCGTGGTGTTGGATGTGCGGTGCCAGGTTTATAGCTGTGGAAAGACGTCTTAGTCTTACTTCATGATGTCAGTACAGCAGACCGCAGTATTAGTGACATTCATGTTAGTGGAAGATCATTTCAGATTAGTTATGCTATAATATGCCATTTCATTAATGCATTTTCACATTACCTTCAAAATACAGTTATACTTGCTTGTCGTAATCGCTTGTTGTATACATCTACTCTGACATACAGCTCAGGCAGCAAGGAGAGGAGCAAGAAAAAAAATGTATAAAGCTTTACTGACTTACATGGGCACTGAGGGTTATATTGCCTGCAGAGCATGTTTATGAATGTTTTTGCGTTTATTGTTACGGGGTTTCTATTATACTTCAACTAACTGGATTCATCTATCAGAAGAACAGAGCGCCTTATGTAGGAGGAGGACTGCATATGGGATGCTTACAACTGACGTACGCGCTTATTCTGTGGTTTTGGTGGTGAAATAAGAGTTCAACATCTGCTGAACCATGGCTTTGCAGAAAGACACAGTTTAAGTAGCCTCTTCTAGCAGTCCAAGGTTGTCCCAAGCTGAAGCCTTGTGCAGGCTCTGGACGAGCTACACCAAAGCAGCAGGTTGCCGTGGGAGCTGGCTTCCACCTGCGGCGCACACAGCAACCCAGCACGGGGTTGGGCGCTCCAGCTGTGGCCAGGAAGCTTATATATGATCTAACCAATCTGCAAAGCCTTTACCTCAGGTGTAGATTTCTATCTATCAGTCCTGGGTTATCAGAAATGCACATGGTTAGTAATGGATGTGAGATGTCTAACTGAGTCAGGGAGGAACCTTCTTCCTATTCTTCTCCCTGTGTGAGCTTGGGAGGACAGCAAGGATTCTTAGGATCTGGGTTTTATATGTTGTTTGTTGGAAAAAAAAGATCATTTAAAGTGCATTGTGTACCTCAGGATCTTTTCTGAAAAGCAAGGCAATGGTATTACCTTCATTTTACCTACCTCAGTGTGGTTCTGATTTAAACATCAGGGTCTGTAAGGGGAATATCCTGTCCGATGCCTGGTGATGTTTACTGCTGGACATTTAATTGGCAATTTTTTCAAATGTAGTATTTAGTGACAAGAAGCTCACAATGTTGTGTGTGCTGGAAACTAATTGTCCCAATTGAAGTCATATTAATAATCAGAACATTATTTTTGTTATAACTTTATTTTTCAAGAACAGACTTTCTTTACTTGATTGTTTTCATTGGAGAAACTAGCTACTCTGTTTATGTTCAACAGCATACTCCTTGGTGTTGTTAGAAATACACTGCACACCCCATGTTAAATAATGTTGGGTTCATCCATCCTTTACTGTCTATTGCTATGGGTAGGACTGCTGAGAGTGCATTCAGAAATGTGCTCCAAGGTGGGGGATACTGTCTGTGCCTTTGCAAGCTCCACTTGCTTTTTCTTGAATCTCTGCACACCCCAGGTTTTGCAAGGAAATGTATGAGAATCAGGGCAAGGAGAGAGTTTCTTACTGTATGGCATACAGGGTGGTGTAAGAAAAAAGAATAGGGAACTTGGGTACAGCTTTGCCAAAAACCATCTGAGAATAATATTTTTCAGTTATCTGAACTGATTTGTGTAACTTGATTTTTCAGTTAGCAATAAAACAAATCTTTTGTGTCCAGTTTCTTGGACACAACAAACCTGATATTTTTTGGGTTTATGTGCTTTTTGTGCTATTTGGCTGTAAGTTTAGTGTGCAGACTGCTTTTTTCTAGATGCTTTTTTGTTCTTTAAAATAATATCAATAAATAGAAATACTGAATAGGTGATTTAGCCAAGAAAGAAGAAAACCTTTTTCATTGTCTTGAGATTTGCTGTACCCTCTATGGCTGTAACTTGTTTTAATTGTTGCATGTAATAGAAGATTTAAAAGGCTTTATTAAATGATAAAATATAGGCCTTTCACTACAGTTACAACCAGATCAAAATACGTCTGTGCTTGAATATATTGCATATACTTCAGAGGGCTGATTAAGCTACTATTGTATTAATATGCAACTATTTCCTGTGTTTTATATACATCACTGTGATGGTATATCACTTATAATCTAGACAGCAAGGGACTGCCTCGACCCAGTAAGATTCAATTTTTGTTCAATATCCTACCATATAATTTACTTCATTATCAAACATGCCATCAGGTTTTATGACCTGATTTGGTCAGAAGAAGTAAAATAGGGCTTTTAGAAACGTATCTCCAATAAGAGTTTTGCTAAGCAAACTAACAAGCTGTAACTTGACTTCCTTGTTTCCACGATGAAGCAGAAAAATTATTTCAATTCAACTGCAGAGTGTGTGGCTTAAAACTCTTAGTCAACTCTGAAGGATTCTAGTGGGAGTAGGTGGGAATATTCCTAGTAGGAAAAAAAAAACCATCGCAACCCTTCTTCTGCATCAGTTGGTACTGACAGATGCAGAATTTCGTGTCTCGTGGTGGATTTGTCTAAATGCTTTCAACTTTTGAGGGGTTTGTATGTCCCTTCAGCGTCTTTGGTTTCTGCTTTTGAATCGTTAAAGCAAGAGGAGGAAAAATGAAAATAAAAACAATGATGTAGTTAAATGCTTTCTGTTTACAATATTCTTCTTTCAGTCAGAAAACGGTATGATGTCTATACAGCAAAAGCTTTTGTACAAAACAATGCAGAGTCATGAAATGTATTTTAATGCTGTTCATCAGTTCTTTTCCCCATAAAATGCAGTGGTGTTAACTTCCTGCTAGTGTTGAGCTTCAGTGGAATTGAAAACTGTTAATTGAGCATGTGGCATTTTATACTAGCACACAGTATCATTTGTTAGAGAAAATATATACAGAATACAATAATGCAAACTTAGTTTCCTCTCCCTTCTGATGAATTTTCTGCATTGCAAAGTGAATGCTGTTGGAGAATATTGAGTTCTTGTTGCTGTTACTGTTTGCAAAGCTTCCTCACTACAAGGAGAGATTTAATTCTGTAGCAAATACCCTGTAAAATGCAATGCATCACATTCTTTGTTTTCTAAACAGCTGAGATTCTACCCTGCCTTGAATTCACACAGGTATCAGGCTAGTGAATAAAAATGCTGAACTGTGGGGTTTTTTTTAAATTTACATTTAATTGGGTTTTTGTTCAGCAGATAATTGCTTACCCTACAAAGCTAGACATTTTTAATACATGCATAGAAAATGCATGTTAAGTAATTAAGAGTTCTCTTTTAAAAAGGCAAAATACCAAGGAAGTCCTGATAAAAGCTAAAGCATACAATGTATAAATACTGCATTTGAATGGTTAGATAGTTTTGCAAAAGCCTTGGGCTTTTCCTTTCAGCTGTGAGAAGATTGTCAGTGCACAGATGTCCCCAGAGGCTGTAACTGTTTAATTTTCAGGCTTGCCACTGCAAGGATGAAAATACAGTCAGTGAAAAAGGCACATGAAGAACAGAGGTTTTTATGATGATTATGAAGCCATAATGTTTTGGTCTTCTGGTTAAAGCCTTTCTTTAGTAATCACTGAAACCTCTCTTTGTGCCTCTTCAAGTCCCATTAAACATGGTAAAATACAGACGATAATGTCTGTTTATTTGTGGTTATATGTTTAATGGCTTTATAATAATAAAATCATTCTCTTCTTCCATTATCAGGGCTTTTTGAATCTTTGTCCTTATGGAAATAGCTAACAATTTTAGCAATGCTGACTGCATTGAGATATTTGAAGGCTGGTAGTCACATGTTAAGTCTGCATTAGCGAGTAGTATGGCCAAGTAGGAGCAGATCAGTAGTGTTAAGTGGTTGGTATGAAGGACCCCGTGCCAATACCGTAAGTATTTCAGGACGTTTTACTCCAGAATATCTCTAGTCAATTCCGGTAGACTCCCTGTAGCAGGGAGTACATCTTCCAGTGTACCTATTCATGTGCTCTGGAGACCCTTGTGAACCAGATCATGGCAAGAGGGGAGAACTGGGATTTTGCTTTAAAAGTGCTCTCCTGATCTGAACTAGAACACTTTCGTAGATGCACATATTAAGGGGCATTAACAGCATCACTAGCAAAGCAACGGCTGTTTCTTGTACACTGTTACAAATTATGACCATGTTCTGATTGATACACTAAATTATATCCCAGACTTATGTCAGCAAGTAATGACAGCAGCTTAAACCATAGGATTTTTTTCATACAGGTTTAAGCACCTGCCACTGCAGCACCATTTCTTTTCTTAAGAGTTTCCCTTTCCCAGCACCACCTCTCAGTGAATTCAAGTAGCAATATGTCAATGGTTGGCAGTGAAATTAACAGTAAGGGAGTCCGTAGCCCTCATTGAAAGAGACATAGCCACACGATTTTAGCTTTTTGTCTCCTGTTAATCTGAGTGCTTAAAAATGCCAACTTTTGGTTGGTTGGTTGGTTGTTTTTTTGGTTAAGTGAGGACAGTACAGCATCTCCAATGCTTGCTTCCTAAACCTTAAGGCTTATATGCATCTAGCCATGTCTTGCCTCCAGTGGTTGAATTAAAAAATATCTTAAAATTGGGAAAACAGTGCACTATCTTTTGGATACTTCTGCAAATTAGAGATAAACTGAAAGAACTAACTTTTGGCTGTGAGAAAGTGAGAGTTCATGAAAAACAAATGTATAGATATTCTAGCCATTGGCCATTAACTGAGCCTTTTATTATTTTTTTTTACCATCAGCTGGTATATTTCAGTGTTAGAAAATTGATTGTCTTTTTTATGTCCATGGGCTGCTTGTGACAGGTACCGGATTAACAGCTCCAGAAACTAAAGTCCTCTCTTTTTATCAACAAAACAGGTTCAGCGAGGGTGTTAAGGAACATAAGCTTCCCCCACACTGCTGAAGCAATATGCCTCAACCCTGACCCGAAATAATATCTCTAAGGGGAAAGGCATTTGTTAAATTTCTTTTCCAATTAATTTGACAGCTCTGGTGAGACTACTAACAAAAGTACTAATTCACGCTAATTGCGGTAGTGGACCTATGTCACTGGGGAGCTGGGCTGAGCTCTACGTAACATCACACAACCCACCAGGCAGCATTTTGATTAGGAGGTGTCACTGGAAGAAAGAACACTGGATTTGGAGCCTGTTCTGCATGAATTTTTTCACCCGCAAAATGGGGACAGCAACACTCTCCTGTATGTGTTAACAAGGGTGGAAAGTTGCAAAAGAACATTCAGCTTCAGTAAATGCAGAATCATCTTCTCTGCCTCCCAGAGAGAAAAGTAGACCTTTTGTACATCTGAATTGACTGTTTTGGTTTGGGATATGTGCATTGACACAGGCAATGGGGAGAGGTAAGCCTGGTCAATGGATTGCTGGAAATAAAAAACAAAACAAAGCCCCAAATGTGTTAGAGAGTAAGAGAGAAAATGTAGTCCAATATATAAGTCAATCAGTTTCATCAGAAGCATTGTGAAAAGGATAACAGTATTTTCTACCTGATAAATGACACTGCAAAACTAGAGATGAGTATAATCAAAGGCATAGAAGATATTCCTATAAAAGCTGATTGAAAAGTGTTTGTTTGTTCATCACAGAGAAGATAAGTTTATGATAGATCTTTGAAAAGTAAGGAATGGCTTAGAGAGGATACATCAGGAGCAGCTGGTCTCCCTGTCTCATAATAAAAGCCAAGGATACAGTGATTTGGCTAAAAATCTACCAAATCTGAAGGTAAACTGAAGGAAGGATGTATTTTTTCACTTCACATTGACTAGCTAGACTGGAGAGAAATGTCAGAGAAATTCATTGAGACCAATAATTAGCAAAAAAACATTGGATAGTCTACATCAAGGACAGTACAATGGAGGATTATCATAACTAATATTTTTTAAAAAATAAATTAGCAGATATATTGAACCTTGGGTTTCAAAATCTTTGAAATAATATCTAGGCTGTAGGGGTGATGGTGAAATAATGAGGGATGGCAAATGATCATCTGCTGTTGGCCTTTCTCTTGCACTTTCATATGGTGCTACCATTAAATGCAAGATAGGCACCAGGGCAAGTGCTAGGGCGAGATGTAATCTCTGTGACATTAATTTCTTCTTCTTTATTTATATTACCTTTCATACTGTCAACCTGTTAATCTGCCCTGGTTCAGGTACAGGGGAATTATATAAACATCCCCAAGTTATGAAATTTGTTTTTCACTTACTAGCTAAATCTAGCCTGGGAGCATTACTGGGCACTGAGCTGGAAAGGAAACGTCTTCCGAAGAGCTCATGTCCTGTGGGACAGAGGCTGCCATGTGTGCCAGGTGTGTTTGGTTTGCTTTGGGGGCGGGGGGCTTGGTTGGTTGGTCTTGTTTGTGGCTTTGGTTTTTTGAAAGTTCTGACATAGAGAGGGGAGGTTGAGGAAAGACTAAACCAGAGCGGTACCACCATTATCCCTTTGTGGCATTTGGCCTGATGTTAGAAAACGTTTGTTGTTTGAAGCTGCCGGGATCCTATGTCTAGTTTGCCTTTGAGGAGTCCATAGCGTAATTTCAGTTCAAGGAAAAAAAGTATCTCTTGACTTTTTATCCTTGCCAAATGGTCATTTAAAACTTCCTTGTGTGTGTGTTTGTACAACCATTTTTCTTCCTGTTCAAGTTGTTGCTGGTGGGTTTTTCTTCTGGTATTTAATTTAGATTTTTTTTTTTTTTTTTTTTTTNCCAGAATGCTTCTTGAAGTAGGAAGTTATTTTTCATCTCTGTGTGGATTAAATTAAGTTTTAAAAAACCAGAACATGGAATTTCTTTGTTTGACAAAATGATAGCTTAATATATCTCAGTGTGTCCAGGCTTTGCTTCAGGGAAACATCTTGTTTAGGGCAAGTGAAAGACAGTGCTTATAAACATGGTTTTATTAAATTCCCTGTTTAAGTACTTGTTTAAGTGATTCACTAAGTATGGGTGGAATTAAGGTAGAACTTTGTTTATTTTGCTTTAATTCTGAATCAAGTCTGTAGTTCTCAATGTTTTCCTATTAATGAAAGATTTCTTTTCCCCAAAACTGCCTGCAAAGAAGCTGAAATGCCTTATGCATTTTGAAACAAGATATTTCTGTACACACAAGCGAGAACATCTTTGCTGTAATGCTGTGGTTTAGACCTACTGTCTCTGACATTGCACTTTCAACAGTATTGCTGGTAGCAATCACGGCTGTAATGCACTTCATAAAAAGAGATACAGAAGCCTGCAAGGCATAATGTGGAGCTATTACAGACTGCGGTTGAAAGGTGCAGCGTTATTCCCTCAGGATAAAGCTCTCTCTTATGTACATATAATTAATATGTCTGCCAGTAACAGTTATTAAACAAAGAACAGGAATTGTTTCTGCTGAATGACTTGACCTGGGAGTAAAGCCAATTTAAAAAGCATCTGATTAAAATATGTTAAGGTCACAGATCACTATAAAATATGAAGTAGGGTGGAAAAAGCAGAAATTTACTCATGAGTAAGATTAAATACTACTGAGTATGTTTTTTTGTGCTGGCAGCAGCTTTCAGGTATAAAAAATGAAAAGTGCTCATTCCAAAGAGTATTTTTCTAGAGGCATTTCAGTGTCACATTGCACCGAATCCTTGCCCCATGCATACCACACAGTCTATCCTGCTGGCACAACGGCTGGAGGTGTCGGAAAGAGCGGAGAGAAGAGAGATCGTTTCCTGAGCCCTCAGATTTTTGGCCTCTTACTGTTGGAGGAGGCCTAGTGATAGGAAAGAAATTGCATCAGTTTTGTTAATTGTTGATTTCTTCTCACGGTTGACAGCTGTGGCTTTGGCTGTGATTATGGTATTTTCCAGTCTAGAGATGCAAAAGTACACGATGTGTGTTTCCTTCTGCAGTAGTTCCCCCTCCCCCCCCCCNNNGTGTGTTCTCTGCAGCATTTTCCCCCCCCCCCCCCCCCAAAGATAAGTTAAGTAACTAACAGTTGCATTTTTCCAGTGCTATTGCACAGCTAATAATGAAAGGAGTGGTGGGAATTCACTTTAGTATTTAAAATGCAACTTTTGGTTTTATGCCTGCATTTTCAGAATAAAAAGTATGTTTTGTGTACAGAACAGACAATATGAGATTTTATTGGTTTGCCTATAATGCTCAGCAAAAATGGCTAGGTCACTTCTGCTGCTCATCCCAGCACTACCTGTTTTGTAATTATTTCAGGTATTATGTATAGTGTGCTGAAGACTACAGGGAAGACAATGTAAGAATGCAAAGAATACTAAGAATAATTGTAAGTCTTTATTTCCTCAACAAACAGAATAGAATCCTTTGGGCAACAAGAGAACGCCAATGTCCTTACCTCTTTCTGGAGATATTCTTACCTCGCCAGTAACATGGTCCATCCTCACCAGAGCTTTTAGCCCTTACAAAAGTCTTTCTCAATCTTATTTCCCTCCTCCCCTGAGCGCAGACAGCGTACGTGCCAGCGTCACAGCCCAGCAAAGAGAAAGCGTGCTCTGCCTGTGCAGCAGTAGCCTTTAGTGGGGATCCCCACCTGCTGACAAGCATTAGGGCTGCCCCCGCCTCCTCGTCCTCCTCCTCAGCAGGCACGGGGAGTTGTCAAAGTGTAGCGGTGACATTCAGCCCTGTACCTCTATTTCTACTGTAAGGAGTAGTACTTAGCTTGGAGACCTATTCTCTTAAGTGATATCTTACTGTTTATTCTGGTCTGGTGACAAAAAGTGTGCCTTCGGTTCAATGGAAATAAGAATCGAAAATAGACTGTAATTTGTAGAAGCCTGTTTGGGCTACCTGGGAGTGCAAGAAGGTACCTAGAGGCCCAGGAGAGAGAGAGGATATGCACATATGTAATGCCATAGATTGTGTGGCTTTTCATATACTCGTGGACGATGAGAGCTGCTGAAGATGGTTTCTGTGCTCTGAGGGATTTTGCAGGAAACCTACGTTATAAAGCATGGTTTCCTGCTGAGCAGGGTGCCGTAGTGAACAAGGGAGATAAAAATGAGACATTTTCACTGTTGTGAATGACATGTGATACAAACTGAGACCGACATGGCTCAGGGCAGAATTCTACCTTCATTTCCTATGCTTCATGTATCTGAGCCAGAACTATACCATATCTATGTAGTGTTATTTTTAATATAGCAAGTGTAACACGTGTGACTGGATATAATTTGTGACGGAAGTGTGAAATGAACAGTTTTGAAATCTTCATTTAAAGTTAATCACGGTTTTCACCTTTTTGTTGTTTCCCAAAGATATAAACAAACCACAAGGAGGGAAAGAAATTACTTGCCCAAAGAAAATAAAATGGGTTTGAAAGTTTTATAAGGTTAATCTACACTGCCTGTTATACTATCCCTTTTCACAAGCTGACAGCTGTGTTACATCTCATTTTGCACATGTGTGTGTATGTATGGGTGGGTGAACGTGCAGTTCTGTTACTGGTGATAAATGTAGTGCTGTTGGCATCTCCAGAGCATGACAATAATATGCTTAGTGAGAAAAAAGCCGTGTAAATGCTTTTAAAAGGGACTTGAGAACATTGCGAAGATGCAAGGCTCTACATGGGCATCCAGGTGAGCCAGTCGGTAGCATTCACTTCCCAACACACCTCCACAGCCAAAGGTCGTCCTGTGGCTTGAGGTCTAGTGTAAGGACCTCAGCTGCTGCTCATTGGCATGTAATTTCCACAGGTGACAGTGGGGTTGGTTTGCAAAGCCCCTCTAACATGGACCACATGTGTGGGGGGTGCTTCCCTGTCCACTCTGCAGGGGACAGGGACAGGAGGCTCGTCCCAGGGTTGCTGTCATCCATCTTGCTAACGCACGCTATGAGAAAATGTTAAGGTATCCGTGAGCTGTACAGGTTTATGACTGAATTTCCTTCTTTTCTAAATGCTGTAGCTTAATGCCGCAGTGGCATCTCAGCGCCAAGTTGTTTTACTGAAGAGCAGAGGAACAAAGGAAGGAAATGCTCGATCGCTTGGTGGATGCTGCCCGTTGCACGCCCAGTTTCACAGCTGCGTATATCCACTTCCAGTGTGTGGTGATGCTTGAGCCTTGCCTCGAAGCATCGTACCTCTATTCAGAGCACAAAAAGCAGAGGACTGGGGAGCGCGGCTCATTTTGCAAATAAAGAGTTGCTTTGACCTTGTGCAGGTAAATTTGCAGGCCCTGTCAGGCCTGGAATACTGGGGCTGGGAAGTCTGCTCAGGCAGCACGGACTCAGGTCATTGGTTGGTATTTACAGCTGGGAATTGGTGATATTGCTCTGAGTACAGGGGACTGCAGGGTCCGAATACTAAAATTCTCCTATTTACTAACAGCTTTATATTTTAATTTAAAATTAATTCAGATTTAAATGAATCATTTAACCTTTAATTAGGGCCATGTTTTCACCTCAGAGAGATTAGTCAAATAGAAGCAAAATTCGCATTGCTGTTGGAAAGACAGTCATATTTCTTTAAGCAGTAACTACCATAGGTTGCTACATGCATTTGTTTTTCTTTCACTGAAATAACTTTCCCCACTCTCTGTCTCTGAGACAGACTCATCAGTTATAGCTGAAGGAAATTCATTTTCTTATGGTAAAAAGGACAACTGCAGTCCTGAAATTCTTACCAGTAAGTGACTTCAGTAAAGTCAGCATGGCTTGCTCTGAAATAAGAGAGATTGAAATCAGACTGCATACAGTTTTTAAAAAATACTGCAGTTCAGAGTTATCACAGGAGTCACCAGGGCCAACAGGTATGGGACATCTGACTTGAGGAGACCTTCTTAAAAAGCAAAACCAGTCAGCCTTGTTGTACAGTTTATATCATGCCTTTAGAAACTCTCAAGGTTTCTTTTACTCACTTTTAGGGTGTCAAGAGGTTTTTCTTCCCGGCCCATTGCATCTACTGCCTCTCACATCGTTCCCCCTTGTGAGGGAAAGGAAGATTTCTTAGCTCCTAGAAGATGTTGAGAAAAAGCAACTGCAGTTCGCAGCTCGTTCCAATGCTGAAATTACAGATTCTGTGAAGACTTCCTATGCTAAGTCCTTTTGTTTTCAACCTGACTGAAACCAAAGCCATGGTATTCACCTCAAAAAGCCAAACCTTCTTCCATCAGTTCATGTAATCCAATTTATCTGACATAAAAAAAAATGAATGCCTTTTGAAGTAAAGGGTTCATTTATTTCTCTTATATGTCAGAATTAAAAAAAAAGACTAGGAAAAGAATAATAATACTAAGTACATTGACAACAATTTCTATTGGCACCCCCCTTTCCCAGCTTCAATTTCAAGTATAATTGCTTTTTTTCTTTTTTTCTCCTTTGGGCTGCAGATGTGAATAATCTTAAATTGGTCTGACAGACAAAGAGAGAAAGTGCGAGACAGCCTGAGGAGAAGACACGAGATTGGGATGCCCTTGCTAGGGCATACTGGGGCAGCAGGGATCCGACCGGCTCATCCCCCGGCCCTGACGGCTCACTCTGTACAATGATAGCAGAAGCACAAAATCCCTGAAATCCCTGTCCCCCTGGAAAAGAAAAAGCCCTATCTCGTGTTAAGAGGGTGCTTCCTGCATGGTCTTCTCTTCTTCTTTTTTCCCCTGGCCCCACACCACCACCACCTTTTCTTAAATGAGGTGCATGAGTTTTCACCTAAAGGATGAAGGAGACATTTATTAATGGAGCAGTTTGATTCCTTCCTTTCTCTTCCTCACCCCACAAAATCTGTCCACTTCTTACACAAGGCTGTTTACTTATGTTAGAATTAATTGCTGTGTTAAAATGTTAGTGGTAGGTGCTTTGAAAGTGTCCCAAATAAACAGTCTTACTGTAGTTCCATCCTGTAAATGAATGCTTATGTGTTACGATGCTATGAATAAATTATGCTTAATAAGCAGTGGAAATTGTGTCTTGTAGGAAGACCCAACCACAGAGAAAGGTTCAGACTTAGGCTATTAGTCTTTTTCCAATCTTTTCATTGAACTAGTATATAAAATTATTAAAACACAAGAAACGCCAGCTGAAGGAGGACAGGCTGTGCCAGATCAGGCGGGTTGGCGTTAGGCTCCATGAACTTCACCACAAGGTCATTTTTAGCAATTCTGCTTTCCGGGTTGCCTGTTGGGTCCATGCCTCAGAGGCTCAAACTCAGGATTGTTTACTCAGGGCTTGCAGGAGAGAACTTGGAGCAGGAGGTGTCTCTCCCAGCTGCTTTGCTAGTGTGGAAGTCGGTAGCAGCTGCAGCCAGGTGCCTTGATTTGCAAGGGCTCTGAAGTGCTAAAGGGTGGCTGAGATTATGGCTTCCTTGTGAAACACTTGTGTTCAATGCAGTGTGAGGAGGGTTTCCTTTATTAAGATGTTTCAGAGTAGGACATATGACTGTACAGGGGTTTGTTCTTTCTCTTCTTGCCTGTAGGTGTTTGGCACCAGGAACTAATCAACAAATTTGCCTAACCCAGATATTCAGTTAGGTTTGGTTATGGAGGATAATATGGAAGCTGAACATCCAGTTTAATGCTGCAGCTGCCCTCTCTCCTCTATCACTTAAAAAGGTGCTGGGATTTTTATTCTCACTTTTTTTTCCACCTCAGGCTGCCCATCCAAACACCTTCCTGTTTGGCAGAGCGTGAATGAACACAAAAGACCACATAGTCTTGTATCTTGGATTTTATACTAAGTTTATGAATCAGTTCATAAGCAAAACCAAAAAGTGTGTCCCGGTTTAGGCTTACACTAAGACTGGTCAACCCATTTTTTTGCCTTCAAATTAGCATTTAATTCAATAACAGGTCCTGGGCAATTTTATCTAAGCTTAACTGTCTGGGTTCCAGATGCAAAAAGAAGTTGTGTTTTCCTTCGTATTACTCTTTTTTTTTACATTACATTTGTAATGAGAATGTATTGGGGTTTTCCTCACATGCTTGTGTGTTAAGCAGTGTTTGCTGTGGAACCAAAGTGTAGTAAAATGTGAACGCGTTTTAAGATGTGCTCCCTTTTCTTACGTTGTCTGTGTATGGTTGTTGTTGGTATGAGTACAGACCTGCGGGTCACCAGTGTCAGCTAGAATGTTTCTACTTGGTAAATTCCATTTGGAGAAGGATGGATGCGTGTCTAGGGGGGAAGCAGAAGCTGAACACTAGAGTCTGCTGATTCTTATCTGCTTTTGGTCTCCCTCTTTTTTTTTTTTTTTTTTTTTTTTTTTCTCCATATGGTGATATCATATTGATGGAAAGAAGTCAACAGTGTTATTTCACTGCATGGGTTTTTCATAAAAAGTTATTTGCTAAATTGTTCATTTCTGTAACTTACTTCAAAGGCTCTCTTCTTCTGATGCAAACGTGGCCCTGAATCAGTCTAAAATGAAACAGGAGTCAAAACAGAGGGAGTGTGCCAGCGTTAAGGAAACACCTCCACCCAGAGTTTTTCAGAAGCAGCTTTTGTGGGTTCAAGCACCATCCCTAGAGGACTGGGTTAATGTAAAAATTGTACAGACCATGAGAGTTCCCAGTAGTACCGGAAGCAGCTCATTGAGCCTTCAGATATGGAATAGATCTTTCACTGTTCAGGTTATTTTCTTGGTTTTGGCTTGCTTAGTCCTGCTGAACTGAAGAGACATAGTTTACAGTTAATGTGCCCTTGTAAGCAAACCTTGGCAGCAGAGAGAGGATAAAGTTAGCTTCATATGCAGGATAGGGTCAATGTTCTGGTAAATTAACCAGAAGAGAAAAAAAAAAGGAAGTTCTCAAAATGCAACATAGAAAATGTTTCTTTTTAGTGGTGAAATACACTGTTTTGTTTTCCAGGCAAAATTAAATGCAAATCCAAGTTGATGCATGAAGAGCTCCATTCTACCAAGAGGTTTTATTTCCATCAGCTTCCTCATTATGAGAAAAATCTCTCTTTTTAGACCATAAACGTCTGCAAAATGTCATCTATGTATGGATAGGTCTCTGGGCAGTAACAAAGTCACATGTTAAAATCAAGGAGATGTCCATGGAATCTAAAACTATCCTCCTATTATTTTGCAGCTTGTCGACCTGGATTCTACAAAGCCTCTGCTGGCAATGTGAAGTGTGCCAAATGCCCACCTCACAGCTCTACCTACGAAGATGCGTCTCTGAACTGCAGGTGTGAAAAGAATTACTTTCGCTCTGAGAAAGACCCTCCATCCATGGCTTGCACCAGTGAGTAGCATCATTATGCTCGGGGCTGTCATTCTTGCTCCTCCATCTGTATCTCAGCAGCTTGCTTGCTTCCTCTCATGCCCCATTGCAGTCAGCCATCCACTGCCTCCCGTGTCTTCTTACATGTTGGACAGGCTACCAAAAATTGGTGGGCTGGGTTTATGTCTTTCTATTTTCATTTTCTCCTTCCTGTTCTCTGTCAGAATCAAGAAGGAGAGCTAGGATTTTTAAATTGCTACCAGTATTTTCAGCCTTCAGTCCTGAACTGTACCCTGAGGGTACTGTCTGTCTATAAGAAAACATGGTTCTTGATAGTCTAGGTCTGTAGTCCAGCAAAATATTTCAGGAGTCTCTACAGGGAATAACTAGAACGGTTCGGTTATTTATGTTTTTGACTTTTGTATTTTTGTGCCCTTGTTGCTCCCGTCTTAGAGCACTACAGAGAATCTCATCCCTCTGATTTCCCATTTCCTTTCATAGGACCACCATCTGCTCCAAGAAACGTTATCTCTAACATCAACGAGACGTCTGTTATCCTGGACTGGAGCTGGCCTCTTGACACTGGAGGTCGGAAAGATGTCACTTTCAACATCATTTGCAAAAAATGTGGAGGAAACATTAAGATGTGTGAGCCATGTAGCGACAACGTGCGATTCCTACCCCGTCAGACTGGACTCACCAACACCACAGTGACAGTAGTGGACCTTTTGGCACATACCAATTACACTTTTGAGATTGATGCAGTCAACGGGGTATCTGACTTGAGTACACTTTCCAGGCAATTTGCTGCTGTCAGCATCACAACTAATCAGGCTGGTGAGTCTTTTTCCGATTACCCTTTCTTTGCTCAAAACTATTAAGATGTAAGTACCTTTGTTTCCCTATTTTACAGGAGGTACTCTGACTGCTGGTGTGCTAGGGTAACTAATTGACTTGAATATGCTAGTAAAAGTAAAAGCAGAAACAAACCCAGTGTGTGTTGCTGTCAAAGGACCTGGCAACATGACTGTTGTGATTAACTCCCAGTTCCCAGTTAATAGTCTCTAATAGCAGACTCACATGATTCCTTAGCCAGAATGTGTTTTATTAATAAAACTAGATTTTAATAAAACATTCATTTCAATAATCTCCAACATAAATTACTGTAGTAATCTTAGTGATTAATTTTGATTAAATAGAAGTGAAAAAATCCTTTGATGTTAGACACATAAAAAGCTAATATTAAATTAGAGAGGTTTAAAACACTGCTCTTTTTTTTTTTTTTTTTTTTTTNTTATTGCCAACATGCTCGGGGTGTGGAGCTGAATACTGAATTAGGTCCTGGTGTCGTAGTTGATAGTGTGCAAAGGGACTGCTCTGCTTCTGTGGAGAGTTATTAAAGTCATTGAGGCACTGCATGAGCACAGCAGTATGCCCTGACTGTCGGATCAGAGCTTTTGTCACTGCTGCACTATTCTACCATTTGCTTCTCATTTGACAAGGTTACATTTATCTGAAAGATGTGAGGAATCTAGACTCTTCTCTAGCATTTGTTTAGGTACCATTTTTTTAGCAGCAGTGTTTGCTAGTGAAGAGAGACTAGATCCTGAAATTTCTGTAGTTCTGCTCCATGCGGTTCACCATCAGGAAGCTTTGTACTGAAAGCATGCATGTGTGCAATAAGTCTTCTCCCACCTCCTCCCATCCCACACCCCGACCCCAAAAATACTTACATTTCTGTCTTCCCCAAAGCGCAAACCAAGTTAACGTTTTCTAAGTAGGCGTTCTCCTAGTAAGCTACATCATTGCAAAATTTTTCACTGTAGAGGATATATCTCTTCTCCTCAGATCACTGATCAGCTTTAGTGGGAGGCAAGAAAATGTGAGAACAGGCTGTTTTCTGACAGCAGTCACTACATTTCCAAATGCTCTGGAGGACTGTCTATGCAGTAGGCAGACAGAGGTGAATCTACCCAATTGAAACATCTTCCCATGATCTCTTTTTCATTTAGGCATTGACTTCAGCTCTGAAACTTGCATTTTATGTCCATTTCAAACAATTTGCTACTGTTATAGTTACATTTTTTGGATATTTTTGTCAGTGACTTGAGCAGCCTTTGTTTAGTTGCTCTCTTTTTTTCTGTTTTTTATATCAGAGATACAGCCTTTCAGCCTGTTCATCACTGTAGCATTAGAAATCACCTGGGGACACTCCCTAGAATGAACTGTCTAGGATCAGTGAAAGGTATTTCTCTGCAGAGGCCTCCTGCTTTGCAGTGTGCTTCCCCAGGGCCCAGAGCTGGCTGCCTTTGCAGTGCGATGCAAGATGGATTTTTATTTTGTTTTGGAATGCACAGTTCCTCTGACGTGGCAGAGTCAATGCATTTCTGGCAATAGCACCTTTGTATAATGCAACCCACAGGCTGCTTAAGCAATTTGTTTGTTTCCTACTTTTACACATAGCCCATTTTTGCTTTACATACATTTAGGTGGTGTGGGTTACTACAGGTTTAATTGTGCTATGTCTTGATCATGCCGATGGGTTTACTATATTAGAATTCCCCTAGAAATTCTGCAGGTTGCTAAAATTAGACCTTAAATATCTATGTAAGTAATCTTTTAAAGCATAATTGCCAAAATGCAATTTCTCTTGAATTCCCCTCCTGGTTAGATCACAAAAGGGACACACCAGAAGCATATTTTTAGCTAATGTCATACTTAAACACCTGGGTGGGGGGAGAAGGTCTGAAGACCTTAGATTACATTATAATTAAGGGTTTAACTGGGGGGTGTTTCAAAAAAGAATTAAAGCACCATTGAGCTGGATCTGGAAGAGACCAAAAGACGCCAAAAGCCAGTCATGACTCTAGGGCTATTATTTGTGCCGTCTGATTTTAGGTATGTTCCTTCCAGGACAGAGGTATCCACCAGTTGTATAAAGCTTGGCTTAAATGACTGAGCTCTGCTGGACTCAGGGAAGTAGGAGAGGCGTGTTGCTTTGGGAGGTTGTTCTGCGGATGGGGTATCACATGGGGTGATAAGGTTCAGTACGGCCAGCCAGATCCTGGGGACAGAGCCGCTGGAAAGCCTGCAGAAGGAACGATGTCAGTCAGTAAGCTGGGATTTTTGGAGAGAGGCTGGAAGTATAGCAGGTCCCTACAACCCAGATATCCTCAGTCTCTCCTGAATCCAGGCTATTTCACTTCTGCCAACTGTGATTTAAGAGGCCTGTACCCTTGCAATGGGTATGATGAAGTTGCAGTTTTAATCCTGGATTTTCAGTATCCATGTGCTTTCTTCAAGCACTGCCAGGGCCCAACCCAGCTTAGTGAAAGCTGTTCTGCAAAATGTTCCTCACCCACCCAAAACACTGGTTTTCAAGTATGTGAGTTTCAAAGAGCCTGAGGCAGAACTGCAGAATGTTTTGTATTTTCTAATGACAAAAATGCGATTTTTGTGGCAGTTCTCTTGGTGGTAAAAATCAGACATTGTACATCTTTACTTCACATGAACTCAGTTCAAGACAGGCATTGGTTGGCGTTAGGTTTGCTGGGTCTCTGAGCTCCAAAGGCCTGCTGCAAATCGAACAGACATTTCTTTCCATGTTTCTCACAGTACACGTGGGCATTTCTGGCTCTGAATCCATCACCAGCCTAATAGATCAAAACGTGCATAGTACTAATTTTGTGTAATGCAGAGATCTGCCAGAGTGTGTTAAAATAAATTCAGCTGATATGTTAGGAGTCAGTCAGTTTGCACAGCAGCTCCATTTCTGTACATAAATAGATTATATACACATGTGCATACACATATTTGTAATTTACATGTACATGTAGATATATACACACAAAAAAAAGGTCACCTTAAATGTTGCTGAAAAATTCGCTGATACCTTTACAGTGACTCTTGAGTTCTAGAGTCTGTAACTAAAAATCTGAGAAAGATTTTCCTGGAGATTTTTCAAACCTGGTCTAGAAGTAAAGGAAAGTTGTGCTTTGTTGTCACTTGTAAGGTTTGAAACAACCAGACTCTGATTCTGCTGGTGCTGTGAGTACAAGAAGGATAATACATTTTACAGTACAAAACTTTTGTAAAGCCAAGATCCAGTCCCCTGAATTGAGGGAAATTCAGAATCGTTTCAGAAAATAGATTGTTTTTTTTCTTCCAACTGTCTGGCCTAAGTTTTTCTGCGCTTTTATTGCACTTTGTTTTCATTCCCTTTCAGTGAAGGTTAATGAGCAGACATCTCTGAAAAAAAAAAGTCTCTTGCAAAATATGACTAGACAGGTATGACACTGCAATATTTCTAATTTCCATAAGTCTTTCTGTCTTTGGTGTGGAATTAAAAGACAAAGGGCACATGTTTCTATTTAATTTACTTTGTTGATCATCCTCTTTGATTGCACTGTAATACATGCCTTCAGTTGCTGCCTGATACAGCTTCCTCTGAATTATATTGAAGCATTCTGCTGCTGCCCGAAGAAAGCTCTCACCTCACATCAATATGTTGCACCTTGCAGATGTTATCTCCTAATAACACCAGTCAACCCCATTTAGAAAGGGTCACTGGCTGCTATGGGAGAGGATACAGAATTCAGTACCCCTGGAGGTGGCCTGCTAATTGTGAATGTGCCACACAGAACAGCTGACAGCTGTGCCATGCTGCCTGGCTCGTTGCTAGTGTGATCAGGTGTCTGGGCACAGATATTCTAGGTTCACTGGGTTTTCTGAACACAGTTCATGGGCTTTTTTTAAATGCATTTATCTGTTAAGACCAGAAAGTTGTCCATTCCCGGGAGCTTTATTAGTAACCCAAAGGGAAAAGACATCCAGTGCAGGTCAGGGCAGTTCTGCATTTACTGCCTTTGGGCTGTAGCAAGCAAAAAAATCATATTGGAGCCCGAGGAGGTTTTAAATGGAAATAAGGTGTGCAATTCACTGCAGAAAGACTTAAGATTTGGTAGGGACAACACAATCATGCTACTGGGTAATCAGTTTACAAAAATGAGGGAGGCGGTTTTCCAATGTGAAACACAGCCATTGGGTCAGGGACATATGAGTTGAGTATGTTTTGCAGATGCTGCATGAGAAAGTAACAGTTTTTTCTGCCCTGTCACTGCTTTTATGGTATCACACACTGTCATACAGGTTGTAGGTATGACTCAGGAATGCTTAGCAAAAAGATTAATATTTTAACCAAGGGCCTAATTGACTTAACAGCACTTTAAATAGACATATTCTCTGCAGTGATCTTTGCAATCTAAAGGAGATAAGGATAACTTCCAGAACTTTCAGGAATCTGTACCATTAGCAGATATTGATCTATCAGGTACGTCTTCGGAAGCCTTGGCCATCCCACTGGTATCCCAGCACACAGTGCTGACCCCATCCTTTCCTCCAGGCAGATCTGGTGAGCAAGGTTCACCATACAAGAAGCGGTTCTGTTTGTTTGATCTAAAATCTGTTTGCTTAGTTTCGTTTAGTTTGTATTCATTAGTTCTAGTGACTATAAACTCATGCAAACAATATGATAGTGGCATGTCTAATAAATAATAAATACAGTTCTCGCTGTATTTATTGTGTAAAACAAAACAAATACTGAAAGCATGCTCAGCTTGTTGAAAGTTGGGGAAATCCCAATGTGAGCAATAACAAACAAAACCTTCTGTATTCCTGAAGGGGGATGCACTTCCTGTCTAACAAATAAATGTGGTATCGGTGTAATTACAATCCATATAAATCTCTTGGATATAAGCATATACCTAATGATAAAAATGTATTTAACTGCTTAAGAGCTAAGTCAGAAACAACTGTCATTCACTGGCCATTACCTTTAAAGGCTCTAGTTTTGCCTGGAGGAGGTGTTAAATTGATTTGTAAAGAATTCTTATTCTAGGTCTGTGTCCCAAAGTTGAATAAGATGATGTGTAAAATTGATACAGAACATTTCCTCAACAGTCATGTTTTTGTCACTGTGAAGAAGCTTAGAGTCTTTTCATTTTCCTAACTTTCCAGAATGTAATTCTGGTGAGCTTCTTCCAGCATGCTATTTTGAATGTCAATCTTTAGCATTCCTGTAGTTGAGTACATCCTGCACCTGGGGAGGACTAACCCTCTGCACCAGTCAGTACATGCTGGAGGCAAACTGGGTGGAAAGCAGGTTTGCAGGAAAGGATCTGGAGGTCCTGGTGGAGCATCTGAGACTGCAGTAGGAAAAGCACTACCAGCAGGTCGAGGGAGGTTATCCTTCCCTTCTACTCAGCGCTGTTGAGGCCACATGTGGTGTGTCCAGCTTAGCCCCTGCCCAGTACAAGAGAGACATAGATATACTGAGGCAAGACCAGTGAAGGGTCACTAAGATGAATAAGGGAGAGAGGAACATCTGTCATATGAGGAGAGGCTGAGAGAGGTGGGACTGCCCAGCTTGGAGGAGAGGAAGCTCATTCATTTATATGAATGTATATAAAGGCCTGATAGGAGAGTGTGAAGAAGAAAGAGACAGGCTTTCTTCAGTGGTGTTTAGCGACAGGACAAGAGGCAATGGTCACAAATTGAAATACAAGAAATTCTGTTTAAACGTAGGAAAAAACTTTTTTGCTCTATATGTGATTGAGCACTGGAACAGGTAGCCCAAAGAGACTGTGGTATCTCCATCTGTGGTGGTATTCAAAACCTGAGTAATCAAGGTCCTGAGCAGTCTGCTCTGGCTGACCCTGCTTTCAGCAGGGGAGTGGACTAGGCGATCTGCAGAGGCCTCTGTCCCACCTCAATCCATGTGTGATGATTGTGTGCAAAGAGGATGGCGGCAACTGGAAGGAGACCAGGTAAGGGCCTGTTCAGTAATTACTGTTCTCTTTTAACTCTGAGCTTTTCATCCATGCAGCAAGGCCTTCTCAATGAAATTTGGGGGAGTAAACTGCCCATGTACTTACTCAGGTTGGAGAGAAAGTAAGCCTATGGGTGCCGAGGGGCTGTAAACCTCAATATCCGCGCTTCAAAGAAATTCAGGAGAGTATTGTTGGATCATTTGTTTTGGTATTTAGCAATGATGACCTCAAAACTCTGGCCATTTGTCACAGCACATGCAGTTTGTGCATACATGAATATGGAAAACTGCGGTAGGATTGGCTTATTTTACAGAGTACTTCCATAAGGCTAGATGGCTTTAGAAAGAGCGATTTGATTTAGTTAAATTGCCTGTGGGTTACCATCTCCTTCCTAAGCTTTTTCATCAGAAAGACTGCAGAATCCAGTCTTGCTCATCTGTATATTGTACAGCATTATCGTATGCTCTGGTACTATAGCAAACAGCTATGGTACTCCTCCTTGGAGTCACCAATGAATAAACTGAGACCTACTTTCCACTAACTAGCTTTCCCCATGTGAATATTAGGATACTTGATTATGGGGGGGAAGCAGTTTTGAATTGCATGTGAGCATTTCAGTTAAACTGCTGCAAACCTCTGCCTGGTCACACTTGTGTTACTCTAAGAATTAGGTTTTTTCCTACTTTTTCATGTTAAATTAATTGGAACACTCTAAAGGAAGAATGCCCATTTGGGGAGTTGAACTGATCTGAAGAAATTAGTTTATAAACAAGTTCACATTACGCTAGTACAGTTTTACTGTAGAGACAGATAATTTATGTTTGAAGGGGTCTTTGGGCTTCCTAGCTGTAAGAATGCTGTAAGCTCTAGAAAATGAACTGCTCTCCCAAGAGAGCTTGTCTACAGTTTTATCTTTAATTTCCATGTACCATATACAAATGGCTCTGGGTCACCATGTAGGGTAGCAAATCTAGTTGTCCAGGTTAGACCAGAGGGTCCACAGTGGCAAAAGAGGATGACCAAAATTGAAACCCTGTACAGGATAGGTGGGAAAAAGGGGTTAAGTCTGTGACCCTCTTTCTGCAACAGCATTTTTCTGGATAGAGCAGCTTACTCCATGTCAGGCTTAATATTCTGTCTCCAAACTGCAGCTTTGCACGTGCATCTTCCTGAGCTCTTACCTCTTCCATTGTTTCTGATATGACTCAGTGTCCAGGATTCGAGCAAAATAGTTATTAGCAACAAAATTCAATGAAAATAATTACATTTTCTATATTTTCCAAATATACCCATGCTGATGCCCAAATACTTATTTTTTTTTTAATACTTCAGGTCTTCGCTGCATGCCTGCTTGATAACAAAATAGCCTGTTTTCTTTTAATCACTAAAAGCACAGTGCAACAGCTTCAAATGTAGTTTTATGTTTGATTAGTTCTTAAGGACTTAAGGCCTTGTAAACCAAGGTCTCAACAGTGCAGCTGCAAATGGTGGTAATGACTGAGTTCAGCTACAATAAGCCAGTGTCAGTACTAAATCGATTCGAAAGAGTTTTGTGCTGTCACACATCCTGGCATCAGAAGTGGAACAAAGGGGACATGGTGTAACAAGAGACCCCTTCAAATTCTGCCCTCAGTTAAATCCAGCTCTTCCACACAATCCATATACGATTCAGATAGTTGGGGGGAAAAAAAAAAAAAAATCAGACTATAGATAGGAATCTCCACCTATCTGCTGTAGAAAGAAATGCAAAGGAAACACAGGAGGCTAAATTCTACCTAGAGGTGTTGGTCTTTTCCTAGTAACTATAGAAAGTGATTATGCTCCTCAATTAAGTGCCTAAAAATGCCTAAAGCTGAGTTTCGGTCCCCCCACAATTCAGGTGTGCACTTGTAAAATGTTGATGCCTTTCTCTGGATGGCTCTTTTCATATAGGAAGCTTAATGAGAATAACCACGCCTGGATCCAAACCGAGGCATCTATGCACAACTATAGTATAAAGAATAACAAAAAACCCAGATGTACCCTATATCATCTCAGGCTTCCCCAGAAGAGCAGTAGTCTGATTATCAGGAGTCTCCTCCTTTTATCTTTTGTATTTCTAAAACGCAGCAGAAAAATTCACGTAGCCTGTGTAATGATCTTGCTTAATCATTTAACCCATGCATGAAAAGGTGTAGGAAAACAGATAACTGCAATAGTAGCTGTGCATGTGCACCTACATGTGGCAGTGTCACGTCTGGAAGTTGACTCTAATCCATTTTTCTCTTTCATTTTTTTTCTGGATTAATCGATAGCAATGTGATAAAAACATATCAACCAGATATTTTCTTCAGGTGTAAACATATGGCCCACTCTTTTACATACATTGAGTCCAATTTATTTTTACTCCTCTTTCTGGAGTTTAAATAAAACCCATATTTAGAAAGGGTTGTGTGCACTTTACAATCTATATTCCAAGACAGGTCCCTTAAGTAGATCTATCTTCTAAGAGAGATAATTTGAGAAAGCCACAGATGTTTGGTGCATGATATATTTCTTTCTTTCCCTATGGTCCTTATAAAAAGGACAAGAAGATAGACTTATTAAAAAGTCAGCTAATGACATGATGTAGGGAGTCTCTGGTTCACTGACTGTTATTACAGCTGTGCCCCATTACGTACTGAATACCTAGGACATGCTTGGTTTTTTGAATGACATTTATCTTTTGAGTTTCAAACATTCCTGGCATAAATAAAGATTTTACGCTTTTCAAATGTGTTTTACAGTTCAGCCCAGAGGCTATTCAAGGATCATTTTAACTCAATAAAACTCCTCCTTTAGGGATATAAAAGGGAAGTGTTTTAACAATGTCACTCCATGCATAGCCTGTTACTAGCTAGAGATGTTCTGCCTGCAAAGCCTTTGATCCCTTTCCCCCTGAATGTCAAGGAAGCTCTGCCGAGGCTTCAAAGTCTGTGACATACATTGGTCTCTTCTGTGCGCACACAGTCCTCATGTGAACGCTCGTGACCTTAGAGAAAGTTTGCAGGTGAAGTTTGTGGCTCAGCCAGTGTTTTTCACTTTCAATGCTTTTATCTACCTTTTCCAGACGTCATAGTGAAGTTGTATTTAGCAATCAGTGGATAATGGTTTTTGCTATTGCTTCTGTTTCAGTCTTTAACATGAGGCTACGTGTGGATTCTCATTTGATACCTTGGTTTGGTAAAACAGTAAAAATAAAGCAATGTAGGTAAACAGGATGCTTAGTGCTCAGTTAAATAATATTCCTTAGATGTCTGGCTTGCTTTCCCTTATCTGAGCTAGCATTCTCAGCAATGACTGAGTGTTCCTCTTGATCATAAACAAAGCTATCAACTTCCCTTGCTTCTTGAAGCTTCTGTCTAGACAATTTGCAGGATGGGGACAGCTGGGAAGAAAATATTACTTGTTTCTTTGGGTTTGGGGACTATTCTTGTCAATGGGAATTATCTATGTAATAATTATTTTTTTAAAAGCATTTTAATATAAAAACCAAATTATAATTTGAAAGTTATGCACCCCTGCATGTTACAGTCTTCACATACGTGAAGCTTTGGTTTTACTCAGACCAACTGCATAAGCTGATCTGAGCCTGAGGCTGTGTCATCCTGCTCATGAAGGCAGGCACGCTCTGAAGCCAGCCTTGTTTTGAAAATTGAAGACTTTGCTTCTTCTCACTAGTGCCAACTTCCCAGAGTTGCAAAGTGAGCGTCCTCGGAATTCGTAAGCTTGACACCAGAAATCCCTCAAGGAAGTTATATTTCTTTGCTTCTTTTGACTTTTCTTGCAGTGTCTAATTCTACAGCAGAATACATATGAAAGAGTTTTCTTTCTAGCATTCCGTCTAGTAAACAATGCTTCTATACATACAGAAACTGTTTAAAACCAAACAAAAATAAAAGTTCAATCACCCCAAAATACAAAAGAAAGTTAAAGGAGATGTGATCACCTTTCAAGTCTGTTCCATCAGAGATTCTCCTGTCCTGGTTAACCTTTCCAAAATCAATTAGTCCATAGCCATCTGTGAAACTACCAAAGAATGTCAGGGCAAGAAGTTTCAGAAATACTGTTTCCATTCGCAGTGTTTTATGAGCAGGTTGAAAAGACTCTGATGGATCTTACTGACAGACCAGTCCAGGAGCTCTTGGTGATTACCTAAAAGGAGAGAAGTACTTTACTTCATAAATTAATTATCTGAGGGTAATTGTCTTCTCCAGTGTTGGATACTGGCATTTCTAGAGATGCTTCTTCAGTATACTTCTTAAATTATGAATGGGATTTCTCTGGTTGTGGTAGTAACTAAACTTTCACAGAAAGGGAAAGCCTACTCAGCACCTGACAGTTGACGCTATGAGCATGGTGAATAAATTCTTCTTTCTGAAAACTTCACACCAGGAATCCCGAGGCTCTAATGTCCTATATAGTAATGTAACAATGGGGAAGGAAAGGGAAAGCAAAACTGTTTATTTTAAACTGATACGGTCTTAAACACATTCAGTGAAAAACACAAAGTGTTGCAAAGCTCCCACCATCACCATCTAAAACAGAGAACAGAAAGAATAACATTTGTGTTATGAGTACCTTTGGGCTGAATCCTTATGAAAGCATATATGGCATTTGTCTCCTCTCTGAAATAACAGCTGTGAACGCCATGGCACCATAACTTTCAGTTTCTGAAGCGAGTGCCTTGTGCAGCCTGATAATTCCCAAATGGACATGGCGTTTCCGTGATTTATGACACACGTGTTAAACATATGAGCAAGCCTAACATTTTGTTTGCTCTGTGGAAGGCATTTGCTATCTTTTTTTTAATAAAAAGAGGGAGAAATGAGAACACGAATGTGCAACACTTAATGGAGTTTGCTTTTAATTTAGCATTTATTTGTAAGAGTGAAAAATGAGCTCTGATAGTCACTTGTCCAGTGACAGCTGCTGCCCAGAGGGTTGCCTTTCTCCCCATTTGAGAGCAAAATCAAGCAGCTGTCTTTTAGTGCAATTCCTGCTGAAGCTTCTTGTTTTCCCCTTTCCAGTTCCCTGCTGCCTTTCCTTCACGGCACCTGTGCAATGCCCACAGCCGCTCTGGAGTCTATGACCGCAGGCTGGAGTCCACCAGCTTCCAGATGCATTTGGGTACTTCTGCCGTAATGCAGGCAATCATCTATTAAAATAACCATGAACAAGTCACTCTTTAAAATGTTTTGTCCTTTTTCTGGGAGAAACATACACAGCTCCCACAGACAGCTTGCTTTCGTCTAGAGTTAGCCTGCTTCTATCTGTCCTTAAAGTTTTGTCCTGCTTCTTTCCTTCCATGTTCTGATGTGTGTAAATGCCCAGATCTTGATAGACCTCTCCCAGAAACTGGGGACCTTTTCACCCACTTCTTTGTGATTGCATCCTGCTAGCATCCAGCCTGGATCCAGTGTGAGGGTCCCGTACGCTGACATGGGCCTCTTGCTGTTGGGGTGGCTAGGCTCCCTGGTGACGTGAAAGGACAGGGGAGGTGCGTTGCGTTCTAGCTGACAGTTACCTAACGATGTCACGGAATCAGATGACATTTTACAGCACAAGTCATAAAGATATACTGAGCCTGCTTCAGCTCAAGGAAAAGGTGCAGGAGCACAAACACAAGTGCTGTGCTAGTTTAACTACGTGTCCTGGAGACTAAAGAGCAAAGGACTGTGTCTGCAGGCACAGTGAAGAGGTGGGTAATTGTATCTGGAAGAGGAGCCTGTAGGGTTTAGCAGGTTTCCAGAGTGTTGTTAAAGTGTAACTGTTTCCTCCTCTTCCTCCTCCTCCTGCCTCCTGGGAGGCACCTGGGGACCCAGCGCTGACTGAGGCTTCTTGGAATGTGCCTGTGGGATCGGCCTTGCTTCAGCACAACCGCCTGGAGGGAGACAGCACCTTTAACTGCGCTTAACAGGGAAAGTAAATAGTAATGCAATCGGAGAAGGTTTAAAATAGTGCACCTCCTGCTTTCTGCGAGCAGGCTTCTATAATAAACCCCTTAGATGTTTAATCCACAGCCTAGATGTTGGAGATGTACAGGATCCAAAGACAAGCGTAGCACTTCATACAGACAACATGTTAATGTGATCGTGTCACGGAGATGTGCGAGACAGTAGTTAGGACTGTGTCATGAACCAAATGCTGGTTGGTAGTGGAATGGTTGGATAAATCGAAAGGTAGAAAGGCTGGTTTACAAAAACCCAGATGTTGGGTTGTTGTTCCATGAGAGAAACATGTATGGACAGTGTTAGGAGCAGTGCCAGACCGAGCCGTGTGTGGGCACCTAATGCTTGCACCAGGGTAAGTTCTCGCCTGTATCCTGACTCTGTGGTTGTGACTCCAGTTTTCTAGAGAAACTGCCTCTAAGTGAGAGATCAGTTTGTTCATTCACACATCGGTATTTCCACCTCGACTTGTATGATAGTTTTGTGGTTTGGACACTGATTGCTCTTAAGACGTACAGGTTTGGGTCCCGGTGGATCCTACTGTCAGAGGCTGCAGATTTAATTTTCAGATTATGATCTTTATTTACTGCTCTTGTTCCACATTACCTCTTAGGGGCATCATAGACATTAAAGAAAATTTATACATTATATCAGATGACAGTATTATGATTAGATAATAAAATCATCAGTTTTCTGAAGAAAGAAAAAGGAACAAGCCTTCCATTTATTCAGCAGTGCAGAGGAAGTTGCAATTTGGGTAATACAGTCAGTTCTGCTGGCTCAGATATGTTCTTGAGCACCATCTTTCAGCACAGCTTGGAATATTTTACTCTCTAATGCTGATAGCTGGTTGCAAGCAAAAGCTGGAAGTGAGCAGGCCATGGTCATTTTGGAATGAAATCCTTCCCTAAAATTTAATTTGTGATCTAGAGACCTAAGCAAGAAACAACAGGACTCTAAATGTTTCAGCAGTTGTACACACATGGCTTCTCAATGTCAATACTGAGTTCTCCCTGTCACAGGACAGGGAATTTTCTTCCAGTATATATATACATCTGTAAGCCAGTCACATATGAAAACAATAATCAAGGAATAAGGAAAAAGTCAATAAGGAGATTTATATACAGCTGCTATTAAACTGGAGGAAAACATGATCTGTTGGGGTCAGTTTCTCTGGGAAATCAATTTGAGCAGAGTTTTATTGTCGTCTCTGCTAGATCCTTCATGTTATTTGCTTGCACCTTTAATAGTCATGACTGAGGAGGTTTTTACACTCGTGAGTTTAAGCTCCCCGGATCATTGCGTTTGTTACCTTTTCAACATCCACATTCCCAGTTGTCACAAATGCTACCTAACAACATTGAGCGCTCAAAGTACATTTCCCCTTGTAACTCTAGGGAGTTTTGAATGTTCATATTAACTGCTTAAACTAGTCATAAACCAGTTAGATTGTAGTACCAGACAAATAGTAACCATCTGATGCATAAAAATGCCTCTATATGCATTACATGTGACCATTGAGACTAAACCTCTTAATGCATGGCCACACAAGTCTAAAGTTAATTATCAAAAACCCCAACTCTTCAGTGAAGAAGTTAAGAGTACCAATACATTAATCAAAACACCAATAAAAAAGTAAACACATAGAGGTATACGAGCCACAGGATTTATCCAAAAGTGGCTGAAATGGTGTGTATTCAACTTCTTAGTCTAAAAAAAACACTCTCCTTAAGTTTTACCTTGAAATGTATGTTTTCTAAATGATAAATTAGTTTAACCTAACTTTGTGTTGCTATTGATGCTTTAATACAATTTTTAAAACTTCCGTTTATCCTAAAAAGCTTCACAATGTGTCATTATTTGCTAACCCATAGTGCAAAATTGTTTTTGTTAGTGGGAGCTGCAGACATTAAGAATATTTGGTCTAGCATTCTGTTGTTGCACAATAGAATTATCTTTTAATTTAAGAAAGGAAAATCCTGCAATGAAAAAAATGGCTATTCTAAATATGAAGTACTTCTCTTCCTTTTTGTAGCCTGATTTTTAATTTAGTCTCATCCTATTATAGTTATTTAATGGCTTTCAGGAAACAGGAAGCTCTTGGTTCTCTCTTCCTCATACAGAAGACTAAAGACTATATGTATTGCTGCTCATGGTGATGCCTTCATTGTTTAATGGTGTGTAACGTTAACTTCCTCTAACTGTGGTTTCTCTCTTTTGTGGATTTTCAGACTCTTCCAGGTAAATAGTAAAATACAGTAACTGAGCTGCTCTGATGAGAAGGAAGGATTAGTTGTGTTACAAAATGGAAATTAAGGCTGACTTCTGCTTAGACGCTATTTAGAACACAGTTCAGAAGTTTTGATGTATTACATTGTATTCTAGGGATGTATACAAAAAGAAATTAATTCCATGGTCCAAATGTCAAGTTATTCCTCCCACCTGCACCCCAGCCCCCAGCTGGGGCCGTAGATCAGGAAGGCACCTCTGTTGTCATATGACTGCCCCTGTGCAGGACAATACATACTTACAGGTTACCTTAACTCTTATCATATCTTAAATCCATTGATTGCAGTAGATTTAAGCATAAACTTAGAAGTCATCTGAACACGATGTTTTCTTAAGTTAGGGCTCAAGGACTTCTAACACTTTTCAAACCCACCTAGGAGGTATAGCAGAAACACCAAAAAGATTGCATTAAGATTTAAAACTTTAACAGTCCAGCTTCTTGCAGACCAGAAAAGAAAGGTTATGCCATGTGCTGTGCTGGTGATTTTTACATTTTATCTCATCTTGGTTCAAACCATTTTATCTCATCTTGGTGTCGTGGTTTAACCCCGGCCAACAACTAAGCACCACGCAGCCGTTCACCCACTCCCCCCCCACACCCAGTGGGATGGGGAGGAAATCGGGAAAAGAAGTAGAACTCGTGGGTTGAGATAAGAACGGTTTAATAGAACAGAAAAAAAACTAATAATGATAACACTAATGAGATTACAACAATAATAATAAAAGGATTGGAATATACAAGTGATGCACAATGCAACTGCTCACCACCCGCCGACCGACCAACCCGGAAATCCCTCCTCCACCACGCGCCCGCCGCAGTTCCTAAAACGTCATATGGTATGGAATACTCCGTTGGTCACTTTGGGTCAGCTGCCCTGACTGTGTTCCCTCCCAGCTTCTTGTGCCCCTGCAGCTTTCTTGCTGGCTGGGCATCAAAGGCTGAAAAGCCTTGACTTTAGACTAAACATTACTGAGCAATAACTGAAAACATCAGTGCGTTATCAACATTCCTCTCATACCTAGCTCCAAACTTAGCACTGTACCGGCTGCTAGGAAGACAATTAACTCTATCCCAGCTGAAACCAGGACACTTGGTCAAACCGAAGTGTGGCATGTGTTCATCAGTCGATCCCATGTGTTAGCAGAGGAGTCGGTTCTGGACATAGGCAAAGAAATGATTTAGTAAATAGAGAGAGAGACATCAGTTGTGCAGGGCAGCAGGCGCAGCAGAAGAGCCAGGCCACCTCTGTCTCTTGGTGTACAGCAGAGGCTGGTTTGGGGAAAGCCAGGTTGCTGCTGCAGCTCTGGCAGGCTGTGCGGGACGGCAGCCCCTCCAGGCAGAGCATCCTGACTCCTTTCTCTGCCCCCATCCGCGGGGGCTCTGCAAGGCTGGCTGTCGGGGATGCTCACTTCGACATTTAGCCTCGCTCCCCTCTACTCCACTTTTTTGCAGAAGGAGGGTCCTGGTGCTGAAATCATCCCAGGAGCAGCACAGTTCGGTTTCACCTGTGCTTCAAAGAGCTGTAAGCCTCACAGTCCCAGGAGAGGAGCTGCTGGAAGAGGTTCTTGTGAGGGCCGTCCTCTCCGGGGCTCTGTTTTGTCAGCAGAATCATAGAGCCAGATCAAAGTCAACTATTGCTCGTAAAGTCCATTGTGAACAAACAGAGATGACGGGAACAGCAGGAAAATTATGAAACATATACCCAGATTTCAAGTCTTTATTTTTAACATCCTGTGTGCTTCAAAATTAAAATGCTCAGATGATACAGAAGATAGTTTAACACGATGAAAAATAATATAAAAGATTAAAAAATAAAATTGTTACAAATATGTATCTTCCCCTCTGAGCATAAATAGTGCAGTTTATCCTCTAGAAATATATAGTTGACTACTGAAATATCTGAAGGCACTGTTCCTTTATGCGCTGAAGAATAATGCCTTAAAACTAGGTAACTTTTGTAATCCACATAGTTAAGATAAGATGGTGGTTTAAACAGATTTGGAATACATAATCTCCATATTTTAGAGGTTCAGTAGCTGTTGGAGTAGCCTGGCATGGAGCACTGTGTTGCAGAACTCAGATGTGTTCTGAGCATGGGATTAAAGGTGCCTGAAACTTTGTGTTCCCTGTGATTTTCCATCTCCCCTCCATTTACCCATGTGGTGGGATGCTGTCTCTTCCAGACACTCTGTATGTATAATTTCTAAGCAGCTTTGGGAACCTTAGGGATTAGAAAAGGTGTATGAATGTTTTATAATGTTATTGATAACTGCAGAGCAGACACTTTTCTAATAAACTGCTGTGAGATAAGTTACTGCTAGCATCTGCAGAGATGTGTGTAAATGAGCTCAAAATAATTAATACTGTGTTAGAAGAAAGCTTTTTTTAAAGCACATCTGTATTGGAGCATATAAGATTATTTCAGCCTGCCCTGAGAATGTGTTATAGCACAAATTACCGTAATTTATTAGGGGAAAAGCCATTTCTGTTAATCATATATTAATTATTCATAAAATCTGTATTAATGTTACCTTAATGGGAAGTGTTACCAGCTGGGGTACTGGGCTTGGCAATCTATTCACATACAAAAAAAGATTAATAGCTTGACTTAAAAAGAAGACATAAAAATGACTTACAAGAGCATAAAAGCAGCAAGCATGGGTATATGAGTTAACATAGAGCTGGCTATGATAGAGCAGTCCAGCCAGCTAACCACTTTGTATTTTGGCTCCAGCACTGGTTTGTGCCTGAGTGGAATTCAAGCAGAATTACTGAAGGATGTTCGTTACAAACCAGTCCTGTATACCTTGCCCTAACGTTCTTCAGCAAGCCTAGGTCTGGTGAGTCTGAGTAAAACGGAAAGAGACTCTTTCCCATTCTACTTAAAAAAACCCAAACAAACAAACAAACAAACTCCTCCAAAAAATTCAAACACAAACAACAACAAAGAAAACCCCAACCTCCAAAATCTGATTTCAGTAATTTAAATTCAGGATAAATTCTTCCTGCTGGG
>VYZV01024444.1:38491-54194 GCA_013401275.1 Pandion haliaetus
AGTGGGGGGGGGGGGGAGGATTTTGCAATTTTTTAATCTTCTCAGCAAGCTACTGTGGACCATGTGACATGAAAATGCTGCTCAGAGGATGTGTTTCAACCCAGAACGAATGTGGAAGTGTGTACATACATATGAGCTTGTGTGGGTGTACGTAGCTTTCTAGATGCTCTACTCAATTAAAGGAGGATGCCAACATTTACATTATGACTCAAGACTAGAAGGTATGTTTTGATGGAAGTTTAGCAAAATCAAACACAGAATGAATTTCCAAAATTTATTTTAATTAAACCTTCTCTTATTCTGGCTTTTGAAAGTTCTCTTGCAGGAATGAAAACCCAAACAGAAAGGGCACTGGCTAATGAATGCAAATGTGTAATGCCTGTAAAGTGCAACGTTTTATATGAACAGTAAAAGCTTCACAGATTTCAGCTGAAATTAAATTGTTTAGATCAGGTAGAGCCTTTTTATTAGGATAGTGCAATGTTGAACTTATAAACACTTTTTTTTTTTACATGTTAAGAGAAAAGGCTGTTTATTGATAAAAGATTTTTTTAAAAAATGACAGTTACAATCTTTAATGTGTGATCTGTAAGCTATCATCTGATGAATTGTGGCCAAAACCATGGAAGAGAAGGATTTGGAGTGGGAAGCCAACCCAAAAGAAACAGAAAAAATAATTTCAAAAATTGCATAGCTTTCAGTGAGTCCAGGAAACCTAGGCCTGGTCTTGGAACAACGTGTAGAGCTGGGTGGTCTAAAGCTGAACTGATGTTCAAGAATCTTAGGTAATTATGATTTTTTTCTGTACGTTGATAGTACTTCCAAGTTTTGGGTGGTGGGTGCGTCTGTGGCATGCAATCAATTGTCATGCCTAACTGATTAATACAGATCAGAAATGAGTTTATTTTGCAGTTTTTTTGTTCAAATTTCATTTTCAAAGAAGTGCGGTAAAAGAGAAGTGTATGTGGGAGCAATTTGTATCTGGAGAGCTTACCAAATAATGTTACAAAAGAGGCTGTATTCTGCAGTATGCTGATGGTTATTACTAGTCGTGTATACCAGGAGCTCCTTGTACGTAATCTATCCCAGCACCATTTTACACTTGCATGTGAAAATGTTACCGGAGTTCTTCAGAGTCTGGTAATGATAATACTTCAGCATTATAACAAATAGGTAGTACTGTTATTTTGTTCTCTATTTTAGTATATCAAATGTATTTCATTGCTTACACTGTAGTAGCAGATCGAAACCATCTGCTGTTTTGCCACTGGTCTGCCAGTCTAAGAGAAAATCTCAGCTCATTTTGCTTGAGGCCAGTATGCTTTAAGGCATGTGTACTAGGACTATAATCCAGCTGCTGAATGTTGATACAAGTCCAGACCTATGCTCATGAGTCTTTTAAATGGAAACAATACTCTTTGCCAAGGATTGGAACAGAGATAAACTCAGTTTACTTTTCTCTCTTCCCTCCTCCCCCCATCCCCTTTACAGCTCCATCCCCCATCACAGTCATAAGGAAAGACAGGACATCCAGGAACAGCGTGTCTCTGTCTTGGCAAGAACCCGAACATCCGAATGGGATCATCTTGGACTACGAGGTCAAATACTATGAAAAGGTGGGAAGAAAGATTGAAGGGGAGGTTTGTAATGAAATTATTGCATCTTGTCCACGTTAAGTGTTCAGAGGCACCCTTGCTCACTCACCATCTGCCTCAGTGACACCAAGTGTTCAAACTATTCAGTTTCTGGTAAGGAGAACATCATGAAAATATGAAGTGAAATTGTTGTGTTGTCTACCAAGTTTATCCCCAAACACATCAGAATATAGAAAGTAATGCAGACAAGCTGTAATTTTTTTTTTTTTTTTTTTCCTTAAGTACAGTTTACTTACTCAGTTCTGTTATGCTGTCAGTGTTCATACATTTATTTGTCAACATCCATGTGTTGGTGCTTCCCTGTGGCGCAGGCATCTTTTACACAGAAATGGGCAATCCTTTTAGTGACTGGTTTGAACTATGAAAGTTCCCATTTTCCATGAATAACTGAATTCTTCATAAATTTTATGTAAATAACTACAAATCAAAGAAAATCTGCCATTAAATAAGTTCTGCTTTATATTGACGTTTTCTTGTATTTACAGCCGTTCTACATGATATATAGATCTGTATTTAGGAAAAAAATAAATCTTCATAACAGAATGGGGGTTTTTTAGTAAATCTTACTGGTGGAATTGAAAAGACCATAAATTGTGAAGATTGTGAAGAGCGGTATTAGCCATTTTTAGATTGGACAGAGAGACTTTTTGATAGAATATACTGCTACTGAAGTTGACAAACTTTGAAAAAATGTCAGCAATAATGATTTAATTTAGCATTTACTAATGCTGTTCATATCTAGAAATCAGGCTTATATTTCATACGTACCAGGGAAGACGTGGTGCCAATATACACTTCAAAACTGCTGTTAAAAAGACTCCACGGGTATTCAGTTAATCTTTAGAAAGTTTTCTCTTGGAGCTTAGCAGTGGGACAACGTGGTATCGATAGCCCACGCCTGATCTGCAGCTGAAGAATGGGGATCGGAAAGCTGTATTCTGAAAAGATTTCTCCCAAATTAATGTCATCTGGTTTTGGGTGGGTTTTTTTTGGTGAGCACTTGAACCTTCAAAGACTGTGGCAAAAATCTGAATGTACATAGTACTGCTGATAAAAGGGGAAAAAGAAAGCTTCCTAAAGACTTCAGTTCAGTCTCACCTGATAGGGCAGTAGCCTATAGACTTTCACTTTGGGTTTTTTTCTGTTCTTTCAATGGGGACAGGATCAGGTCCAGATCCTGGTCTTGAGAAGTAAAAGAGAATTGGCGTATACATCAGATTGTCTTTATTTGTACATCCTCAGCGCTGAAGGGATGCAGGAATTAGTTAGTCTCCCTTGTTTCCAATTTTTTTAAAGAAAAGAGAATAGATACTGCCTTTTAGTAAGGCTTCGAAGAGCTATGTATCTCACAAAGAGCCTACCCCTGAAAGATCCCAGAACTTCAGCCTATTTTGCACAGGCCAGGTTATTTATCTGCATGATTAACCTGTGCTTCATTTGAGACCTACCTGGTTGCTCTTGCTGCCGTTGGCTGTACCATTGTTTTCCAAGGGCTGCGGCAGCCCCGACTCAGCTCCATCTCCGGTCCCCTCAGGTGGAAGCCCTTGCCTGGGCAGCTCTGTGCAAGTACTGCGGGGTGCAAGATGTAACACCGTGGGTGCGTTGCACATCGCGGCATTAGGGCAATCTCTCTGGTTTTCGTTGCTCCAAGGGGAGAGAATTTTTCTGCTTGTGTGCGTTTAGTTCATTTTAATTGAACAACCGAGAAGTTTTATTTCTGTATTTGTTTTTTTGCAGTGTTTTGATCATCACTGAAATTGGCTTGCTTTATTCAAGAAAATTGTCACCTTCCAGTACTGTTGTATGCATAGACTGAGCATGTGGCTGCTATTCCCACCAAGTATATCCAGTCCTTATGGAGCAACTGGTTGTCATAAGACAGCTTCATAAGACAACCAGTCTCATGAGGCTGATCCTGCACATGTGTTCCTTCCCTTTGAAGTCTGTGATCAAGAGTTCATATGCACCAGACAGCTTTCTTAAACCAAAAAGCCAACTGCTTGACAATAGGAGCCAGACCATTTAGAGCAACGGGCTTTTAAAAAACAACCTTCTGACACCAGTGTTTTTAATGTGTGGTCTTGCAGCCCCTTGGGGAGTCAGAAGCCTGTTCCTCAGGGTTTATGAAAAGTAACTAAGAAAAGCAAATCTGTTCGCAAATCAGGAGGCTTTAATCCATTGCCCTTTTTAGGTCTGCAAATTGAAAAACGTTGAAAACTACTGTACATGTTAAACTTACCTGAGGTCAGAGCAGCCCGTGCTGGACTGTTACTCTTCATTTCTTCTCAAACACCTTTGAAAGATGCTGCTTTTCATTCTGAGATCTCTAAGCAGCCCCTCTCCCCTCCTCTTTTGAAAAGAGAGCTTTCATTTTAAACTGGTCCGTTTGATTTTCTGCTTCAGAAATCATCTTGGTTGTGCTCATCAAAAAACCCACTGCTGCTAAGTGGCAGCTGCTAGGAAATAAACCCTTCACAGCTAGCAATCTGGGTATTTCTCCTCACAAGTCATACCTGATTGCTGGTAGATGATTTCTGTTGAGACATTCTTTTCCCTCCTGCTTGTTTTTACTTGCCATACCTTTTGTAATCTCTTAGAAATTAATAAATACAGCATTAATAGGGTAATGCAGGTCAGGCCCATTCTGTCATACACCTTGTCCTTGCAAATGTGGTTTTTTTCCTTTGTTAAGTTGTTCTTAAATTTCAAAGAATATGTGATATTTATGGGCAACAGCATGTTACTGATATTCAGGATGTTAGAATAGATTTGGAATAAAAATAGAATGTCCTGTATATAAATTATGATATCATGTAGTTTTTCTGATGCATTATTGGCATAAAGCATGTGGAAACTATTTATTTTCTGCAAGGGTAATTAATTAACCTGTTCAGGTTTTTTTCACCAGTGATTTCACTCATGTAACCAAGAGATAATAGAGCTTTATGTGATGTTTCTAGAGAGATTAGGAGCTACAGTTTTAGGAAACTGTTTCAACTTTTTGGAATGAACCTATGGGGTTTTAATGCATAACATTATGAACTGAGCGTGACCATTTTTCAGACTTGCTGTTTGGAATAGAGTTGTGTTTTCTGTAAAAAGCTATAGGGCGTGGTTCTGAGGCCCCAGTTACTGTTTATTCAAAATATTTAAAAGAAATAAAATCCTCTTTCAGAGGGTTACTGCATGGAACTTCTGGGCATTTATTTTATGGTAGGGCATAATATTTTGTGTTAATGGTACTGAATGACATCCCAGTTTAGTCCAGCCATGTAGTGCTGTGCTGAATTTTAACTGTCTCAGCTGTCAAAGTGCACATATAACAAAAGTCTGGGTTTTTTTCTTACACAAGCAGATGCTTGGTTTCCTCCTTGTCCTTGCTCACATAATTATGTTTTCTGGAAGGAGTATCTTGTCATGCAAAAAAAAGTTGTCTCCTAAATGCCACACGCAGACTATTAATTGCTTCATTTAAATATGTGTCTTACAATTATGATAACTAAATCCCACACACTTCATTAAGGAGAAGTGTGCTGCAAACAATGAGTGAAATTTAATTGCAGTCTCAATAAAACAGATTTGCCTTTTCCATCATTGAAGTTGTGTGCTCAGTAGACTGGTTAAAGCCAACAAATAAATAATGATATCTAGTTTGTACTCTTTCTGAGGCTGAAAAACTAGATTATGTGCAAATACACTCAGTTGCTTTTAAACTCTTATTATTCTGGCTTTGAGGGTAGGTAGGCCACGTATACTCCACGAGGTTTGTAGGAACTGTCGTATTGATGAACAGCTCACGCCTGGCAATAAGGGGAAGCAGTATCAGGACTGTGGGTTCCTCCTGAAGATGTGTAGTCTGGTTTTGGCCTCTCAAGTGTATATGCAGCTGATGGAGAATATGTTCTGCCTCATACAATATAAACACTTAACTGTGCTTATCTGAAAAAGGACATACTGTTGACTCTCACTAGTACTGCCACTATAAATGTTAAATGTATCTAAAATATGTCTTTTGTAAAACATAGTTTAAAATTATAAAATCTCATTTCAAATGCGACACTAAAGGTAGTGGGATTTGCTTTCCCGTAAAGACTGTGTCTGGTAAACCATGCAGAAATAAATATTCAGGAAGAATACGCTTTGTGCATCCAAGCTCAAATTTACCATAGAACAGAGTGTGTGATTAAAGTTCTGCTTGGCAAAGACTGACTCTCCTTTTTGTATATTCCTTCTGCTTATGGCAGCTACAGTGCTGTATTTCTGAAGTTTTACTTCATCTCCAAGAAAGATAAACTTGGGCTTTTATGTGGTGTTTCACTGATTTGATTACTAGTAACATAAAAAATGACTTACAAAATATGTGTGTAAAAAGCTTACCATAAACTAAGATAACATGACATCCTCCATACCATTGTTTTAAACGTTTATTTTCCAAGTTCCATTGTGGATTATTAACAGACAGGGCCATGACTATGTTTTCCCTTGCACATATGTATCTGCACAAGAAGGAAATGTTTGCATTTCATAAAAGCAGCCTGAAGTGAGATCAAAATTAATGTCCAGTCGGAGCATACACAAAAGATTTTATGTTTTAAAGACAAGATTATTATGTCTTTGAAATTAAAATAGTTGCCTACATTCAACTGAATGATGAGATAAGGAAAGCCTGCAAATCTGCAAATTATAATACTAGGCCTTTGTTATTTCAAAAATAAATAATTTTATGCAAACCTGTTAGCTCCTCAGAAATGTCTTCGTGTAGGTTTTCTCCCCTGAATTTATAACAGAAAACTTCTTCAGAGAAGTATCAGGAAACCATGAGGAGGTCCAGTGCTGGTTTCCTTTTTATTCTTAGTGTGCGATGAAAATGGGCCATGGTAAACATTTTTATAGTCATTCTTTGAAGACTAGGCCCAGCTAACCCTCTTTGAGGTTTTGATTCTGGATGATAACCTTTAGGCACAGGCTTAGCTGCTTTCTTTCTGTCGTTCTTTCTGTCGTTCTTTCTGTCTTTCCCCTTCACTGTGATTACTCATGTGCATGATTTTGAATATTATGTGGAGATTCTGGCAATTTCCCTAACTATGGTGCAAATGTTTCTGTTTCTCTCGATATCAAAGACTGCCAAGAACAGGGTAGTTAGGCTTCTGTAGCACCAAAGTGAAGAGTTTCTGATGTCAACCTACTAACTTAGAATAAACCTAACTTTCCTACTGTAGACAGCACTGCAGAGCAAACAGGCTAAACTAGCTCTAGTCACTTAAACGTTTCACATGAAGGTGAGATGGCTTTGACAATGAATGCGTTGAGTATTTTCAAACCTCTGTACTTGTGCATCAGCACTCTAGTGTAGTTCAAAGTTAAAATGTCAGTACCTTGCAAGGTAATGCAATGCCATAAAAGTGGGAATTACGTGAGATTGTTTGCATCAGACATACATTAACTTAACTCAGTTTCTGCTTTCAACCAGGCAAAACTCAATGGTTTTAGTATATTGCAGAGTGTTCAAAGCAAAAGGGCAGCATATGAAATCCCCACCACCTCCAGAATAAAAAAGTTCATGGTTGGGAACCTAAACAACTGAGATTCTCACAAGTCCCCACATGTGTGGCTGCTGTCCAAGAGTTTTTCTGAGGCAGTTCCAGCTGCCATTTTTAGGAAGCCAAAAATGCTCTCTTGGTGCAGGATGGCTTTAGTAAAATAAGCAATACCTCAGGCTCCAAATGCATGCTTAAATTTTTAGGCTATGTGCTTACAGTGGGACTGAGGCTGACTTTTATCAGAATTAGCTTTTTACACAGTGTAAAGTGTATCCAAACCTGCCTAATTACAAAATGGTCCATTCCTTATTTTACTTAAAAACTCATTATGTCAGAAATATGTGACTATTAAGCAGAGTGTGGTTGTGAGAGTATTATCTGTACTGGACACACACCTTAGTCTTTAGCAAAAAGCAGTAAAGAGCAAACACACATTTCTGTTGTGGCTACTAAAGCCCAAGACTCATTCAGGAGCAAGTTCAGTGGGGTTTTGCCCAAATGAGGACGGATGCATCAATCTGATGGTTTTTATAGCATACTAGAAAACCAGTTATATTCGCCTGTTCACAGAGCTGAGGTGAAGAGCCTGAGTGGAGTTTCTCTTCTGAACTGTTAAAAAGGTAAACGCTGTCTTGTAAAACACGAGGCAGTAAAAATTGAACCCTGCATAGCTCTGCAGGGTTCTAAAATGTCTAAGTTGGCCTGTTACAACTTCCAGTTCAGTGCAGTAGGCAAATCTGGTTTATGTTTTTTAAATAACATTTTAATCTTCATTTTCTTGTATTACAAACTATGAACAAAATTATGCAAAGCCATATAATGAAATGTCATATACTCAGCGTGGCTAGAATTTGATTTGCGGCACAAGGCCGTAGAAGCTCTGATGATTTAGATTTCTTGCTAATCAAAAGGTTTTTAGCTGATTGAAAATGAATGGCTGTACAAACATTTGTCAGGCTATAAATATTAAAAAATACACCAGTGCTCCCCAGCTGATCTGTAGTAATTTTGTACCAACCACCTCTTGTTTCTGTTTTTTAGGATGTGGTTTTAATCTGATAATTTCTCTTCCCAAAAGCAGGAACAAGAGACAAGCTATACTATTCTGAGAGCTAAAGGCACCAATGTTACCATCAGCGGCCTCAAACCTGATACCACCTACGTCTTCCAAATTCGAGCCCGAACTGCAGCTGGATATGGGACAAACAGCCGCAAGTTTGAATTTGAAACCAGTCCAGATTGTATGTATTTGTTCAAATGGTTTATACTGACATCCTGCCCAGTTTCTGACTGATTTGAATGGCTGCTTTCGCGCCTTTTCTAGTTTAGTAAATGCAACTCATAACTATTTATGATGTGTCTTTCTGGGTAGCATTGCTATATAACTTTATATTTTATCATTAAACTTGAAACATGCTATAAAGAGTATACCATGACTATCACAGGTGGTATTTTCTTCCATTCCCTACTCGACCTCTGCCTCATGCCAGAATCGATTCCTTGCTAGACCAGGGCTCCTGCCACGGGAGGAAGTTTGATAGAAAAACAGATTCACAGCCTCCTGCTGTTCCAAGTTTGTGACCTGAACCCTATGGACTATAAACCCCTGCTCCTAGAGAATTAATGTTATATTGGCCCATTGCTCCTGTGGGTCAGTGTGTAATTATCTGTGCTACTGTGGAGCATTGCTGATGTCTCCTGTGTAGCCTTGAGATGAAAATAATATGCACAGGCCAGGAAGGATGGTCATTCAGTTGAGTAGCAGCTGGTTGGGGAGTTGGGCTGCTTGGGTCCCTTCTTCACTACATTTCTGGGTGGCCTTGGGGAAGTTATTTACTGATCTGGCACTCCTTTTTCTTTTCTGTAATACCTAGATAGACCTTATAGGTATTCTTTACAAGTTCTGTTGTTATATCAGAAAGACTCTTAATAGAGCTTATAGTCTTAAATGTTACTTTCTCATCACTTGGTACCATATAGCAAATCAGACCTTCTCTTTGCTAGAAGCTGAAAGTAGCTTAATGCATCAAAAAGTCAGCCTTTGCTTAGGTACCCAGTTACTGATGTAGACTGATAATGCATAATCAAAGACTGTTTGTTTTTTAGAAGGTCGGGCTTTCACAGAAGACTCATGTCTCTTGTTCAGAGTTATAACACAACTAAGGACTATAATTCTGATACTCTTTCATAAGGCTTATTCCTGTACTCATGATAAGGCTTGAGAACCCATGGTGTAAGAAGTGCTCTGCTAAAAGCAACCAATTTTTAACCAGAGTAGCATCGAGCCAAATCGTCTTTCACTTGGCATCCATGTATTTTTGAGATATGTTATGTACTTCATCCCTCCTTCTTCCTCCCCCACCTCAGCTCTTATTCTGAAAAGCAAACAAACTTCTTGTTTAAAAAAATAGTTACAAATCGCTTTTATGGCGACATGCAGCTTTGGCATACTCGTGAAACTCCAACTCAAGATAGGACAAACAAGTACAGCAAGGAGAAAAAAACAGCTGCAGTGATAACAAATTTAATAATTTAGAGGTTGATGAGTTTTCTCTGCAAAGTATTATCAAAGAAAAAAAAAGTAGCTGTCCGAAAATGTGGAAGGTGACAGGAGACGGTGCACTTCTCAATAAGGAGCATACAAGTTACACAGACAACAAATCGCGTAACTTTGTTCCTATTGCCAAGTTACCATAACTACGTGAGTGCGATTCTAGGTCTGTAATAAGCAGAGGCTTCTTCCCAAGGGGAATGGTATGACTCCAAGCAGGCACGTACAGAAACTGTCTAATTTGTGGAGAGCAGGAGTGCTAGCTTTCAGCTCAGTTTGGACAGCTAACTTGAAGCATAGTGCTGAGGAGCCTAATTCGGCTGTGCTCAGTGAAGTTCGACGGATGTCTGCTGAAGATTGTTTGTAACACCTAAGGTCTAAAGGTGTCCTGTCATTGTATAGCAGTCTAGTGCACCAAAGCTCCCTGCTTAGGTACCACAGGGAAGCGTCCAACATAAGGCAGAAAATAGGCCTTCTTTTTCATGTAGACAGTGATTAACCATGGAGAGTCCTTCTATCTGCTTCTGTGTGCCCTGGCTTTTCACAACCTTCAGGTGGATACTGTCAAGCTTAACTGGGAAGCTTAATTCATTAAAGCACTTTCCATCATTCAGAAGTGAGAGTAGGGGTGATGATTATTAACTGGCTGGGATTTCTTGCCAAGGAAAAATTCCTTGCTGACCATGACAAAATATATGTATGTCATGATATATGTGTTGGTATTTACATATATGTTTATATGTAAGTATCAGTTTAACAATAGTTACTACAATCAACAAGAGTAAAAATCAGTGGTAGCAGAAACAACTTTGGTAAATTTTCAAAGATGGCTGGAGTCTTTTGTTTTCTTCCCTTGTATTTATTTCTCTGATGAAAAACTACTTAGTAGATAAAATATTTGGCAGGAGACCAAATGCTATGTAGTGATGACTTAATCTGTCTGTTCCCTATATGAGTGTCAATTGTGATGTAATCAATGTTATGTGTGTGGGGGGTTATTTATATATTTTTGTGTTAACTTTCCAGCATTCTCCATTTCCAGTGAGAATAGCCAGGTCGTAATGATTGCTATTTCAGCGGCAGTAGCCATTATTCTCCTCACAGTTGTGGTGTACGTCTTGATTGGGAGGTTAGTTTATCATCTGGTTTGCACATTTACTCCCGCTTCCATTTCCCTGAGGGGCCTTGATGAGCAGGGCAAATTGGGTGTCGTCGGGCAGTAGCGTGGCTGGTTTGCGCCTTCTCCTTTGTCTGCTGCCCAGGAGCTCCGAATACTGCTTCATGCTCGGTAATGAGCCCGAGAACGTTAGCAGCCCCAGTCAGGCAGCAGTTGTTAAAAAATGCTATAAACACATTCTTAGGCAATTGTAAAATTAAACTGTAGGGGTCAAAAATCAACAAATCCTCTCATTAGCCAATTTCCTCAAATTCCCTGAGAACATAACATGCCTCTATAGGGCACAGAGAATGTAAATATCATTAAACTTTCAAACAGGCATTTAATTGTGGAGGGAAAACATTTTATTCTGTTTCCACCTGCAGTTAACATATAAAATTCTCTATATTAATTTTTTTTCTCTGTTGCTTGTAGATTCTGTGGATACAAGAAGTCTAAACATGGCACTGATGAGAAAAGACTGCATTTTGGGAATGGCCATTGTAAGTTACTGAAGCCTTTTAACGCTTAAAGATCTGTTGAATTAATTCCCTAGATAACCGGTATTTTTTAATTTAAAAAAAAAAAAAAAAAGTCATACCTCACTTAAACCAAGGTGAAATTGGGAAGAGAATTATCTCTTCTCTTGTGGGTAAGGAGATTTTCCCCAAACAATTATTCTTTGTTTCAAATTCTTTCATCTGTGTTCAGGTTAGTAATGAGGAAAACACCACTGTCTATGTTCAAACAATGCATGTGGTTAGCAATATGATATTGATTCTGCTGTGCATTAGTGAAATGCTGAGTGTAACTTCAACTTCCTCATTACCAGCTGTTTAAAGTCTAAGAAATTACTTTTTTTTTACAAAGCAAAATATAAAATCAATGAAATCTGTCTTGATGACTGCTGAAGGGACTGTGAAAATTGCTTGCTTAACAGAGTTCACCCACTAATAATTTAGTTTGGAATTATTCTAAGCATAGGCTGAAAAGTGATTTAAGAATAACTTAATAATAAAAGTAAATTAAGAATAACTACTAAATAAGTGTCTCACAAATTAATGGGATTTTTTAATCCAGCTCTGTTTACAAACAGGTTTTGTTGAAGTCCTGATTCCCCACTTGTAAGAATTAATATGTCTGTGCTTTCTTTGGGCCTCATCGAGGACTAAGAAGAGAGCATTTCTAGTGACTTGCGTTGTCTTTGTATCACAAAAATTGTATACAGTTAAGGATGTGAGATTTTGCTTATCCTGAGGAATCTAGGCTCCTTTTGAAACATGTTCAAAAGCCAAACCCAAAGGATGTCTATTTCTGATCTTTGCATGCTATTTTTAATAAGGCTAAATGGGATTTTATTCATGGCTACTCTGGGTCATTCAGCTGTGCCCTGTGAAAGGAGCAGTGTGGAGCAAGATCCCATCCAGGACATGCTCAGGGGAAGAAGTGTTGATTTTCTGAGCCTGGGCTCGTGTCCTGGCTACCAGGAAGAAGTAGCTTGCTATGACCCGTGGCTGGAGGGAAATGTCATCCTGAAGTATTTCAGCTCCTCTCAGATCCTGGATCCTCTCTGCAGTGCGCGCAACCCTGCAGCACTTTTCCACAGCAGAGGAGCTGTGGATCGTGAAGACTTGATCACAGCCAAAGCTCTATCCATACCCTCTTGAAAATAGAAATAAATTAGTTTTGGAGCAGGAGAAGCTGAGAGGAGAGGAAGGTGGTAGTTTAATATTCATGATCAGAAGTAGGGGGGGAGTTCTTGGGTTTTTATCAGTGCATTTTGGATTTTTTTTTCATCTTTACAGGACGAAGATAACACCCTTCATAAACACTGAGACTGGAAATTCCTTTTTTCCACCCACAGAATTCTTGGTGTCTAGTGAGCATTTTTTTAATAAGAAGTAGTAGATTGTCTCTGAAGCTGTTTCAGCTCCAGATAAATATCCTGCTACACCATGTAAACCATGTTGAACCATATATTTCTATTGCTTATCATGTTGTATGTTTAATGTACATGGTTTTTTTGCACACAACGGTAGCGCTGTACCATCTGCAAGAGAAGAGCTGTTGGAACCATAATCAAATGCCTCCCCACCAAATATAATTGAATTAACTTTTAATGAGGGATTTACCTGCAGTAGTTGGAAATTAGAACTGCTTCCTAATCCCCCTGACAATGGAGTAACTGTTCTCTGACTGTTCATATTATTATTATTTTAAGTTTGGAAGCCCTCCTTACCTCCAGAGAGCCGTGAGCATGCATATCCACAACACGTGTGCTCCTTCCCCTGCACTGTCAGGGCATACACAGGCTGTAACAGCGGGTTTGCTTCATGCAGCTCAACAACCGCTAACCAACTAGTCTCAAAAAATCTGTACGGTTACATGTGGCCCATAGAATTAATGCTTCATCATCCACATTTAATGAGGTTATAAAATAAAAGCAGCCAGTAAAAAAAGTGTCACAGACAAATAACAGGGCAGAATTTGCTCTCCTTGCTCCTACACAAAGGAAAGTTGCAATCACTATTCTTAAACATGTCAGTGCTGTTAAATTCCTGTGGATTAAATTGCTTTTAATTTGGCTTTGGATATTTATGTACTGTTTTCTGAGTAGTGCCATGCTGATTCACTGTGTAGTAAGAACAGAGCTGATCACGGGCCTGGTGTTTCTGTTAGAAATTCTTGAAAATGATTTCTTGATTTTGTAGATATTTATCTGTTAGGATTTGTACGCATGTACGTGTGTGGCAGTTGAAACTTTATTCTACTAAATTACAGTCTTTCTCAAAGAATAAGAAAATTGCTCCTATGAACTAAAAAAAGATAAAGTAACTTCCATGGCTGTCGTAAACTTTCAGCATCTTAAATACAGCAGCTGGTTTATTTCAGTCAGTTTATTCTGAATTACTTTAAAAAAGGCTTCAGCCATGAACTATTCCCTGCAGCCTTATTACAAATCCTATAATATTACTTCAAAGGAGCAAAAATGTTTCACCTCCTCAGATCCTCTCCCTTTGCCTTCTTCGGCTAGGCCCTTTTTATTTTTTTGCTACCTTGAGGGCAATTCATGCTGTTAAAATGAAAATGTAAATTATTATGTTTGCACAGAATGAGCTGTAAAGTAGTACAGCTTAACACATGTGCATGTGTTTATTATCTGTTTTTCATGACAGAACCCAGTTACTATACAGGCTGCCCTTAATTATTGGTGTGAAGGGATTATTCTCCTTGCAGTCACCATCACCTGATCTTGGGAACCTCTGGGGTCAGCATTAAAAATCTGCAGCCAAAAACCCCACAGTGCAGAAGCTTTTAATTGTTATTTTTATTGGGGGTATGAGGGAGCCTGTAATGTATATTCAGCATGGACGGAAAGGAGCATTTACAAGATTTTTAACCAACAGCAATATACAGCCAATTACTTTTTGTTTTACTTGCAAGTAATTCTGTAATCATCAGGCTCTTGAAGGAAACAGTCGGCATTTAATGCCACGCACACGCAGCCCTTGTGTTAAGAGCATGGCTCTTAGTTTGCATTGTTTTCGAGGCAATTAGCTTGGGAACTCAGTTTTATCATTTCTTTGTCAATTCTGAGGCCAATAAATGTCCATAAAATTGATTATTTATTTTTTTCATGTACACTTGGGATTGTTTGACAAAACAATGGTGTACTCTCACTAATGGTCCAAAGGTATTTTTTCCCATCTGTGTAACCCCAGCAAAAAAAGTTTTAACTATTCTAGCAGTCAACAGATTGATGCATTATCATAATGCCAAGCTGGAAAGGATATTCCTGAGTGGGTTAAGGCAGTGTTTGTAGGAGGAGTTAGTATCTTCTACAAGACCAACTGGTACAGTTAGGAAAAGCTAGAATACATGTCCAGGAATGCAAGTTTTGTGTCAGAAGCAGAAAACTTCAAGCTGGATGTAATGGTTATTTCACTTTTAACATCTTTGTGTTCTAAAATGAATGCAGAGGCAGGCACGCAAGTTACCAGCTACAAGCGCAAGCAGGGCCTTTTGCTGGGAAAGGGGAATAAGGCTATGCTTAGCCTTCAGCATCTTTGCTGGAGAGAAGGGCTGGGAATGATAATGTGTTCTTCCCACCCCTAGTCCTGCTGGAGGAAGAGATGTGGAGAGCTTGAAACTGCCCTTAAAATCATTCAGTCATTTGAACTAGTGCTTGCCCCGGAAAAACAAAACAATCCCTGGTCAGAAAACTGTAGAGGGGGATAAAATAATAGCATGGATGTTAGGGTAATTGAGCACTAGAACCAGACTACTAATAGTAATAATAACTGGCTGCCATCCATGTATGTGCTAGCAGAAGGATTGAGGCAGAGGTGCATTTTTTCATGTATAATTTTTTCTTATGTATCTTGTTGGAGGACTCGGAAATCAAAAGTTTGAGTTAATGTGGTCTCCTCAATATATTCCTAAGAACTTTTCAGGTTGACTGTAGCATCACACATTTTGTTCCTTGCCTCTTTGTTGGTACCTTGAAAGGGACAATATAAGGCAGCAAGCTGAGAGGGGTGGGTAGTATTTTAATATTTGAAAAGCAGTTAAATATGGCAAGTGCGGATATATTTAAAATTGGTTTTCAGACTTCTGTGCAATAACTACATCAGTGTCTCTGGTTTCACTCTATATAAAGATTCCTGAAGACCCACCAAAAGCAGTTTGATTTGAAGAAGCAGTATAGCTTTTTCTTCTATTGAATTGATTTCTATTGTCTCATGAGCTTTCTTTAGAAGCATTAATTAAGTCTAAGTAACATTTTGTCTCTGAATTTGTT
>VYZV01024444.1:54246-88340 GCA_013401275.1 Pandion haliaetus
TAGATCCGCATACATATGAGGATCCCAATCAAGCTGTGCATGAATTTGCCAAGGAACTAGATGCTTCTAATATATCCATCGATAAAGTGGTTGGAGCAGGTAATGACCATCAGATATATAGAACTAAAGGTAGTTTTTTGCTGTATACTGTTTTACATCTTTGGGTTTATACTTGTGACTGGAAAGAAAATGTTCTAAAGTCTTCAAATCAGTAGGTTATATTTATAGCTGACTTCAGTGCTTATGAAAAGTTAAGGGCCACACAGTTCCATTTTTTTCCCCAAAGAAAGCGGGTAGCAAGACAGTTTTTCAAAGGACACCCGTCAGCCCACACTTGGACACAGCACTGCTGGGAGTGAAAAGAGAGTTCAGCTTCACTTCTGTGTTCCTCTTTAAAATCTGTCAGCACAGAGAATGGTATCAACTGTGAAGATATTTTCTTTTTTCCCCTTAAAAGGGCTGTTGACTATTATGCCTTGAGTGAAACCACAAACTCATTTCATACCAGTCACCACGCATCCGTCAGACTGCAATGACCTTTGGTCATTGGATTGATTTTGGTCACTGCTTTGGATTTGAATTATTGATTTAGGAGGAAGGGGTTGTCTGTCTGATAACTGATTGTATGAGCCATACAGACACCATAGATTGTTGGTTTTACAGAAAACAAACTGTTGAAATGAGCAGATTTTGTAGCAGAGGAGCCAGATCACAGAAAGTCTCGTCACACTGAGTTGTCCATGTTGCAATGCACCATGTAGTTCCTGATAGGATGTGTGCTTGCTTTTTGAAGTGAAGTGGCAGATTGTCTCATTGAGTCAGAATATCATGAAGTGTTAGCTTTCCTGCTAAATTAAAGCATTTGTAAGAAGTATTATTGATTTTTAATCCATTGAAAATTACTGGTTCTTTTATTATTGATTTTTTGCTTCTCTCTAAATTTACCTTTTGAATTAAAATCATGAGATGTGAGAGGGACAGACTCCTAGTGCACAGAAAAAGATTTTCATTTGGAAACAAATGTAGAGCCAAGCTACTGTACTCAGTGGATCTCCTGAGTCACCCAGTAAAAAGAAACAGTATTCATCCTCTCTTACTGCAGCTACTCAACTGCTTTTATGAAGTTAGGTTATTATCTGCAAAGGCAGAATTCTTGCTCCTTGCTGGTTTTAATTTTGCCCCACAAGAGTGCACTGTTCTCCATCATCTTCAGTCAAGGCAGCAAAGCTCTGCTTACTGCACATAATAGAGAATTAATATGGGGATAGAGAAGGGGGTTACTGAAAAGCTAAGTCCAAGAGCAGTATGTTTCCTTTTAAGACTTCCAGGAGCCTTCGTTCATAAATGTAAGCTTTCTAAACTTGGGCTATATGCAGTATATGAATCTAGAAAACAAATTCATAAGAAGCAATGATATGTCATATTTTATAGCTCATTTTTCTGACCTATTTTCAATCAGAATGCAGTGAGAGCTAAGCCAAGATTAGCAAATACGGTCTCTGAAAATGGAGAAAGAGTTTTCTGACAGGCTTCAAAAAGGAATATGTGCTAAAAGAGTCAGGTGGTATTAAAAATACGTCCCTTTGCTCCACTCCACTTCAGTGAAAGTGACACTAGGTTCCTGCAGGTCCTCTACATTGCAGCTTGGACTCAAGATATAATAAAGCCATTTGTTGGAGGCCATGACTCACATTCAGGTAGCCTAAACTACATATGGCACTACAGTCAGCATTTCCTATTAGCAGTTGCCAGAGATGCCAACAGGAAGAGCCAGGCAGGGAAGGACAGATGGAAATCAGGCTGTAGAGTGCTGGGAGCTTCCAAAATGCATTCATAGCATCACTTTACACTGTTGTCACATTCAGCACATGGTAGGTTTTGCATTTGGAGTGAGTGCCTGCAAGGCTGCTTCTGCAGGAACACTTCTGTCCTCCCTAAAAGCAGAAAGGCATTTCCTGTCTCTTACTTGAGTCAATGACTTATTTGAGTGAATGACTTGATCTTTTCCTGCCCCTCTCCTTTACAAATGCAAGTGTGAATGAAATTATAAAAAGACAGTGATTTGAGAAGAAGGGATTCATTTAACAGCATTGAACTGTGACGTAAGTAATGAGACCTTCAAGTCAGGCAAGTAATCTTGATATTTTGAGGTACTTTTCCAAGCAGTTTTTCACAGCTTTAGCCAGAAGTCTCTGAGACTAGAGGGCAGCTTACATAGCTTTGAAAACATACCCAAATGCAATAAGGAAATACTCTTGTCTAAAAGAACCTCAATAAAAACACAAGGGATTTTAGTGGGAGGCTAAGCATAAGAAAATTGAGGTCAGGAGCCACTTTTTCAAATTTTTCTTTACAGTAATTCTTTCTTTTAAAACAACTCACTTGTTTTTATGGATCCAGTTCAGCAAACTACTCAGGAAGTTTGGATCCAATTGGATAGGAAGAGAATGCTACCGAAAGTACTTTCTTGATTTGGGATAGATTTAAGTATGTGCTTTGCTGAACATGAAAGCAAGCATTTGCTTTTCTTTCAAAGTTTAAACATACTTGTAGCACAGCATCTTGTTGATCAAAGTATTTCTAAAATTTAGGGGCTACCTGTCCGTGAACTTACTGTGAAGGTTTGCAGTGTCAGTGAAGGCTTGTAGAACCTTACTGAGGTTCACGACGTTTATGAAACATTCAGCTTAGGTGCCTCTCCAGCTCTGAGGGAGTTCTGGGCACAGCAGTACAATCATGATTTAAAACACAGCAAAGTAAAGAGAGTAGCTAATTTCACAGAGTCATCTTTTACTTGTCCCCTGGCTCTAAACACACAGCAAATGCCTTTCACTGATGCACTAAGTAGCCTATTTAAAAAAGAAATTAAGATCTCGTGAAGAGAGATTTTTTTTTACCATGAGCAGCCCTCCTAATAGTATCTATTTGCTTTCCACATGTAAATAGACATATCAGTCTGCAGGGCAGGTTATACAATGTTTATGTGTGTAGCATAATTAAAAATAAACACTTCAGAAAGGCTTTTTGTGTAAAGCCATCAACTTCATCTCTTAAAATCAGTGCCAGGTTTTCCACCTTCCAACTTGAACACAAGTCCTTATTCCTTCTAAACAATATCTGATGAGATCTGGTCCATTTCTTACTGGGACCATATAATAATGATTTGCAGGAAAAAGATGTAGTATAAATGCATGTCACTATGGGTGTTGACCAGATAGACTTATGTAGCATCCGTACTGTCCTGTATATGAAAGCACCAACGGTTAACGTAGTTGGGCTGCCCAGTCAGCTTTTTCCAGTGAAAACATTTTCCAAGAAAGTAAACCCATTTTATATTCATGGACAACAGTAAGCTCCATTGCTATAAAGGGTCCATCTTTTAGTCTCTTGCAGCATCCACTGGCCTCGAGGCACTTGTGGAATCCGATTAATCACCCAAGTTCTAAATTGTGCAGCCATGGCTAAATTGGACTGTGTTGATGGACATTACCCATAACCTTTTCCTTCCCAAAAGTCAAACAAATATCAGATATACGATTCCGGTCAGAAGTGAAGGATTGATTGCTGGACTGCTTGCTGAAATCATAGCTATAGTCTCCATTGACAGTAACTGCACAATACTTTTAAGAGGTTAGCTTGTTATAGCTTTTTGGACCATTAAAACAGAGAAAAGGGAATACAAAGCTGAACATTACAAGATTTATTTCAAGCACTTTTTTCGCTTCCTTCTGTTTTCAAGCTGTGCTTTGGTCTTCCTCTTTGTGGTGCTCTGACAGTATTGAGCTGGGGTTAGTATTTGAACTGAAGCAGTGTTTGTTCTTCGTAAAGTATACTAGTCATTTTGGCTTGCAGAGGTTGAATATTTTTAATTGAGAAATCTGAACAGAACTCAACACCCGTTAGTTACTAGTAATAGGTTTTACAGTTCATTTTCTGAGCTGCTTCCTGTCTTGGCAGCCTGAAATACAAATAATGTTAGAAACAATGGATGTAATGTAAGTGCTATTTTAGTAGTATAGATGTATATAAGGGTATACCCTGTTTTTAATTTTTTGGGTTATTGCATTAATAGCATGGTGCCATGCCTTGTTAAGGGAGAAGCCGCTGCCCGAGCATTCGCACACCAATGAAGGAGTTGTGCACACACACACCACCCCAGGCTTTAACTGCTAGGACCCGAGTCCCTTCGCAGCGTCCAATTCCAGTGAGCCGGTGGGTGCCCCTTCTGACTCCTCACACACACACGCTCGCCCTCTGGCACTTCTTCTTCCCTCAGGCTTGACCCTAGGTTGTCATTGCCCTGTGACACATTCGTTCAGGATTTTTTGGTTAAATTGGCTGTCTAACAGAGAAACCTTAGAAAATAAAGCTGAAAAGTGACCTCAGGAGGTCATTAAGTCCAGACCTTTGTCCAAAACAAAACTTGTTAGGTACTCTTCTTGACAGATGCTTAGTCTTTACAATTCCCGAGATAAAAGTTTATAGCCTCCCTAAAAAACTCTTTTGTACTGTCCAAGTGTCCTTACTGTTAGAATTTTTTTCCTGATCTAACTGACCTTTATTGTAATTTGCAATACTATTTAGTTTGCCTCATTTATAGAAAACGGAGTCGGTGTCCACCTTATTTATAACCATAATTTTGATAAGGCAAAACTATTGTCATGTCTCTCTTCTCATTCCTTGTTGTATATAAATAACACCAATTCCTTGAGCTTTGAACGTGAGCACACAGCCCTCACTTTTAAGATTCTAGTTATTGTTATTACTCCTTTTATCATTCCTGAACTGCGGTGCCACAAATGGGATGTGGACTCTAATGCCAGCCATACTGGTGGCAAGTTGATGAAAGAATAATTTCAATTTGCACATAAATGGGCTGAATGTAACATCTAAAATGTATCCCATGTGGTATCATATCTGAAGTCAATGGTGAAGGGCTGTCAATCCATAACACATTTCTGAGCATTAAATCTATCAAGAGCAACATGATTTAAATTACCCTATTAAAATATGTGGGGTTTGGTCATTTTTCATTTTCACGGATGTTGCTTAATGTAAACAATCAGCTGCAGAGATAAAGAAAGAATCATTGTGGGCAAATGAGCTCCAAGAGCCTTTGCTCTTTAGAAGCATAGTAATGCTATTGCATTTAGTATTATTACACGTTAAGTTGGGAAAAGCTCATATGTAAGCAGTATAATCACTCTTTCCATGATGTTTCACTCACAAATAAAAACAAAATTCCCAGTTTGCATAAAAATTATGCCACCTAGTTTTAGATTTATAGAGTTTGTTTGTTTCCAAGTCAAACTTTTATACAAGGCACCTTGACAGAATATGGATATGAGGGGCTATTTATGTTTAGATCTCATGTATGTTGACAAAAGAACCTGAATAGGCATGTATTGTTGAAAAATGAGTGTTAAAGCCCTCCAGTAACACCCTCTAGGTTCTTGAAAGGAAAAAAAAAACCACCCAAAACCAAACCAGAACACCTTTCTTTTCTTCGCTGTTCATTAAAGTGTTTTTCTGGTCTTTAAGTGTAAATAATCATGTAGGGCAATTCTGGCCATCATGTTTCTTGTATATTTTATCCATTCTCTGTTTTTATTGTGTTTTTTAATTATTTCAATTATTTTGTCGTTAAAACAAGGAGACAAAAAGTTGCTACTGTAATTTTAACGAGGATGTTGTATGTGCAGTTTATTATATCATACGAAATCTAAGATGGGGGTTGGATTATTGAGAATCAAAAGTCAGTTGCTGCTTCAAATGTTTTTTAAGATACTGAAACTTCATTATATGCTTTATGTAATCAGTAGTTAAATACAGAAATTTTCAAGTGAGATATTTTCTTCCAGCAATTTGTCAACATATTTAACACTTGCTTATTTGAATGCTAAGATAATTTTCCCTGTGCACTCTTCTTGGATGTTACATAGCAAAGGATAAACCACGTTGTATAAAAGTTAACATGCAGTGATATCTGCCATTTTCTATTTAGAGATCTCACACAATATATAGTGGGCACAATATTCATGGTGGACTATCAGGTCCCATAGCCCCATAGTGACAGTATATATTTGCATGATTAGATCAATCTGAATAATGATAGAACAAAGATAATCTGTATGGATTTCTTTTTTCTTTGCAGCTGTGTAGATAAATTCTTTTGTTAAGAATTATCTTGCTACTTTAATGGAAATATGTAAAATAATTGGGAACTGTACTATCTCTGGTAGAAATGAAGAGTGTAACGTTCGCAAGGATGCATGACTATTCTGATACTTCTGCATTAATCAGTTAGCCCTCCTACTATTGTCTCAAAGTGCAGCAACTGAAACAAAAAGGGGATTTTCTGGTGACATTTATGCATTCCTCTGCTCTGCAGTCATCTGGATACGCAGTGTAAATAAGTGACATTGTCCAATTTGACAGCTGGAGAACCCAAGCATGGAAATGTTAAGTAGGTGTCTGAAGGCCTCCTTTGGAGCTCTGGTCTGTGGCCCACCAGTAAACTTCGCACTTCAGGGACTTTTGCTGAGCGCTAAGTCTTCTTTCTTAAATCCCCGTGAAATAACTACATTTTGTCTTTTGTCATTTTTACACTTTTTTAGGAGAATTTGGAGAAGTGTGCAGTGGTCGCCTAAAGCTGCCTTCTAAAAAGGAAATTTCAGTGGCTATCAAAACCCTGAAAGTTGGCTACACAGAAAAACAGAGAAGGGACTTCCTGGGAGAAGCAAGCATCATGGGACAGTTTGACCACCCTAATATCATTCGATTAGAGGGAGTCGTCACTAAAAGTAAGCCATGACGGGGGCATCTGTTTTGCATGGGAAGTGTCACCAGCGGTCCCTTCCAACCTAAAGTGTTTTGTGATTTGCTGATCTTTCAAGAAAGAGCAAAAGCAAGTAAAAAACCTGAATCGTCCTAGTTTACGCTCTGCAAACCCTTCCAGAAATGTTTATGTTACAACCCTGTCAATACATACTAAATATCCTTCAAAAGTGAAACAACAGAAACACGTAGCTTGGCTTTTGCAATGTATATTGTATTTCTTCAAAAGCAGGAAAAAAAATTACCCATGTGAAAGCACCAGCTAAACCCATGCTGATGGATCCAATGAATAATGGTGTCGGAGGCGATTGCCTGCAGTGCAGCTGCAGGATCTTCACTGTCTTGCTACTCTCAGGCTGCTGAGAACTTAGAAACAAGACCCTGGGTGGATAAGCTAGGAAAAATTAGGGGATAAAAATAGTATGTTTGAAAAAAAAATATAGAGAACATAGAAAAAAAGGAGCATTTCTGAATAACACTGCAGCTCAGTAATAAACTGGAAGTTTTAATAAACTCCAGAGCTACAAATTGCTACCAAGTGGCCAAGAGGCACTTGCTGGTAATCTGTTAGGAGTCATGGAGTCTGATGTCATAAGGTTTCCTAGTTGCACTGAAGCAATATGTTCTGCTTTCAAGTAAATCATCAGATTTTATCATTAGCACAAATTAATGAACAGCCTACCTGGCTATAGCAACTGCTACTAGTAAATGAATAAGTCCAAATTCTCTCCTACATGGTTTTCATGAAGGGAAAATACTCCATGTGATATTCGGTATGTACCATTATGAGGCATTTTAAAGATCCTGATCTCCAGAATTTATACCTCTTAGTAAAAATCTCAAAAAAAAATCTGGGGCTTTAAGCTGTCAGTAGTAAAAATTATTTTATTTCTTTGATAATATATATATTTTTACTAATCAACATTTGCTAAGTCTGCCTTTATGTGCTTTTGTTATGGGTTTGGTTTTTGGTTTTTGTTTTTTTGGTTTTTTTTTGTTAAAGCATATTTTTGTCTATGTTTATGATAATAAATCACCGTCTCTTTCTGAGGCAAAAAACCATAATTGAAACATCCATCCACATGTGGTACCTTCCTGGAAAAGTAACATATTTGAAGAACCCTCTCCAGCTCCACTTTTCTTAAGATAACAGCAATTTTTAACAGGCATTCCTGAATGGTGGTGTCAGTTTTAGAGCTCCTACCCAGCTTTCCCATGGCAGCCACCCAGATCCTGCATGCTCTTCTCCTTATGAGCATCTGGTGGGATTTGGTGCTGGTGATGCTGCCTCATTTAGGCAAGTTCTGGCTCTCATTGCTTGTGCTGCTAATTGTTCTCTACCTTGAGGTAGAAAGGCAGAAATAGTTGGTAGTAGAGGAGATCAGTTACATGAAGTACCAAAAGTGGCTTGTTCTGCAAGACGTAAATGCAGAGACTTCAGCTACACTTTCTAAATTGCCATTGCAGCATAAGGTGATAAATTTAATGATCAAATTTATCTACCTGCAGTAGTTAACTAGGTGGGAGATCAACAAGATTTTAGATGAAGTATTCTTAAAAAAAATTCAGGAATGCTCTGAGATTTTTCAGGGAAGTCGAAAAAATTGGTAGGATGCTTCCTAGTTCATCCTACAGGACTCTGCTGGCAAAGCAGCTCCTTGCTGTTTCAGTGAACCGCTTGGAATGTGCTGAGGACATTTCCAGTTTAACCGGGTAGAAGTATACCGAATACATTGCTGTTAAGTAAATGGTTTTAAGGAATCTTTTTTTTAAAATTGCATGATTCAAGGTTTCACAAACATAGACAGGTATGAAAGAATTTCATAGCTTACTGAGACAAATTATGTGAAATAAAAAAACCACAAGAATGTGCCTAAAAATAACTAGTGAATGATATGTAAAACCCTGTATGTTATGAAGAGTCGTAATTACAGTAATAATGCTTTCGCTAGGTGTGGTTCATGAAAGTCTGTTTTGCCGATTTAAATAACAAAGAAGTTATTCTTCAGCTTAGGTCTTGCAGTCCCATTAGGAAAGGGCTGCCAGGGCTGCCTGTATCAATCCAAGTTATCTCTTGCTTTTTAATGACACACACTTTGTACAGTCAGAAAAGATTTGCAGTCCCCAAATTATTTGAAACACCAGCATCAGTCTGTACACAGCTGAGCTAAATTCCATTTTGTTACATTTTGTATTCCTGTGGCACTTGAGAAAATAATTTAATTGCTGTGCACACAGGAATTTGTGCATTGCTTTTGAATGTGCATTACTAATTCCGTCTGTATTCTGTATAAGTGACTATTAGTAAGTTTGCTACTCAGCGGTATTCACAGCAGACTGCTGTCTGTTTCAGGGGGGTTGGGGGTGCCAGCTGCCTATCATAGTATGAGAGAACAAGCTCTGAATATTCCCAGCTGAAGTCAATAAAAGCCTCAGGGATACAACACCCTCTCCAGATAGCTTGAATACAGTATTTGAGAAAACTGCTCTGAACCTATTTTTATCTGTTTTACTGGCTAAAATTATATGGCATAAATGCAAGTAAAGATAATAATTTATTTTCTTTAACATTCTGTAGGGTGATAGAAGGACAAGAAGGTTGTGGGGTTTGTATTTTTTTAAACCAAACCAATATATTGTAATAACAAATTAGCAACTTCTCATATTTTTTTAATGATGGCTATTAAATCACACTCGAAAATGTTAGTTTATGTACAGTCAGTAGAGATCCTGTGGAGTATTTGTGGGATCATTCTCAGTACAGGTAATGCATGATAAACAGGCATGATTGTAAACATATGATCTTTTCTTCATTAACCAAATTCTTTTTGACAGGTGGCCCTTAGCTATGATCTAGCTTTTCATACTGAGCAGATCTCTGAAGCAACTCCTAATAACTGCAATTGTCACAATCCCTATAACAGGACCATTTCGTATGAGAAGATCGCAAGCTGGGGTGGCTCTGGTTTGCCACTGGGACAACCCACTGGCAGTAGGAAGGAGGTGCACCCACCTGATAAGACTTCAGTCATTTGCTCCAGTGCAGAGTTGTTCCCCTGCTTCACATTGTTTTCCGTTCTGCCTTTTCCTGCCGCTACACCGGTCTCCTGGGCACGCTGTAGGCAGTAGTCTTAATAACCAGCGTGCATGTTCTGCCTGGTTTACTAATAATTTACAGCAATTTGTAGCCTGTTAGTGTAATAAATTTCAGCAACACTGTTGGCACAAGTTGTTATCATATATAAACGGCTGTGCTTTGAAAAATGAATGCAGAATGTTCTTTTAAAAGTGCACCGTGTTGCTTCAGAGCATATGCTTCTTATTACGGACATATTTCCAACTGAACAAGAATGAAACCCTGCGCTTGGGGCTTTCTGAGTATGCGTGAGCAAGGCAGGAAGATGCTCTGTTAATAATTTGAAAGACATATTTTCTTACTCTAATTTCAGTCCTCTGCTGTGTCATAAAATAGACTGAGTTTATACAGAAACTGTCTCCCGGTTTCAAAGTATGTGGATTTATCATAGAAATTTTTGGATAGTCCTACTGGTGCACTGCCCTTTACTTGAAAGATCCAGCAGCATTTTCTATGTGTTACCAGAAAAGCCTTTGGTTAATGTTATACACATAGTGTAAGTTAGGTACTTTTCCTTGCACTGCATATTTCTTGCTAACAAGGGTAAGGAAGCAACAGAAATTATTTTGAGGTTTTACATCATTAGGTCTTTTATCTGTACTATATCCTATATAATTCAAGATTAATGTTTTGGATAAAGAGTTTGCTTCTACTAGTTACGGGATGACAGAGTCGATTACCCATTAGCGTGACTCCCACAGTATAACACGTCATTTGCACAACAGAAAGAAGATATTTTAACCTATTAATCCATGCAAAGAGGACAAAGGTTTTTCTTCTCATTATATTAAACTCTTTCTTTGTAACCGATATTTATCTTCTAAGAATTTCTATTTGGTAGAAGTTGTATTTTCTGAAAAACAAACAAAAAAAGAAATTGTTACCATTTACTTTGCTGTTTTAATGGCTTTCTTGCTTTTAATTATACTGGGTACCTCTTTCAAGCCTCATGCTGTTCAATTTTAAAAGCTAAAATATCACCATGCCTGCTATACAATATGCAGGCCTTTGTCATGCTTTTATGGTCAGATGCCTTCCTGTATTATATGTGAAATAATAATTCATCTCCTTAAATAACTTCATGCTCTTACCCACCTCTCAGTCTACCACAAAGAGAAAATAAACAAAGCTTTAGAAAATATTGTGAAATAATAAAATACATACGATGGTAAAATACTAGCAAGCCAATGACCTTTGTCTGGAAACTTCACCGTAATCACATTAATTTTTGCGTTCATTTCTCTCCAACACATCAGAGTTGCGTATAAAATCTTGGTTATGTTACAAAATACCTTAGGGTAGAAAGAATGGTTTCACAAACTGATCTGAATCTGCACGGACAAGTTTTGAAAGATATTACAGGCTTTTCGAGGATGCAGGGCTGTTTATTTAGAGCATGCTGCTGCCCCATGGATGCAGTGTGTTTGGCCCCCAGCTAAGTTGTGCTTGGCAGGAGGGGAGGTTCTTTTTGTCAGCAATCCCACCACAGAGGGAGGCAGGACCGCCTGGAAAGAGGGCTAACCCCCAACAGTGGAAGGTGGCTGTGTTACAGCTCTGCTGCTCTTTCTAATGCCCTGTATTACTTTTATTCCGCACTTTCCCTTCCCTCTCTATCCCCACCCCAACATTTTCCTCAACTTATGTGAGGAAAATACTGAAGCTCTACAATTTAAATGCATTGTAAATACCCTCCTGAGGGAGAAGTTTTTTGCTGTTGCCTCCATGTAGGCTATTTGATCTTTCCTTTACTGCAGTATCTGAGGAACATATTGACTGTGCCTATGTGGTAGAGCACTCCTCCACAGTCCTTCCACCTCTGTTGTGCAGACCAGGGCACCTCTGGAGAGAAACTGTGGCTCCCTCCCAGAGGGAACCTGGGGACAAATACATGGCAGAATACATTTACTTCATTGCATAAATTCAGCAGTTACGTGAAGGATTGTATTCAGCAGTGATGGATAAGACACTGTATACTGAATGTGCGGGATGCTTCACTTTGTTTCTTGGGACTTGAGCTGTTAAAAATTTTTTCAGTTTGTGCTGAAATGACTGTATTTCTGTTGATGTCAGTGGAATCACAATTATGTTGTGGACAGAGCTGGTTTTGCCCATGCATCTTTTGCTTTCTTCCTAAATGTAAAATTGTCCTTGGGATTTGGAAGATTCAGGCACTTTTCTGAAATGCCTGTTTTTACTGATCATTATGTATTCATTTTAAATGCCTGACCCCTGTAATATATTTGCAGGTAAACCAGTTATGATTGTTACTGAATATATGGAAAATGGTTCTTTGGACAGCTTCCTACGGGTAAGTGCAATAGAGAACTATGTGGTGCAAGACTGGCTCTTGTTCTGAATTTGTTATGAATTTGCTGCCACTGTACTCTAATCCATCATCAGCTCTTGTTGCTTGATACTTTGTTATTTCCATTCGGGTTTGTGTGCATTGTGATGTGTTCAGAAAGCCAGGTAGGGGTCTGCTAGTCCATTTTGACTGCTTGCAGCAAGTATTATTCCAAAATGAAGAACATTTTTGTTTTATTAGTATGTCACATCAATAAAAAACCCAAACTAATACAAAACAGCATTCTGGCACACAAAAATGGAAATTGTTTTTCTGAGGGCTGAATTACTACTGTAATGCAGTTGTGCTTATTGGTTGGCAGCCTGTATGTCTTACCAAGCAATTTCCAAAATGAACAGATTTGTTGAAATTTTATCAGTAAACCAATAGTACTCAGCCAAGAGCTGTTTCCCTAAATGTGAAAAGTTTAGGGAATAACCCCATACCTGAGGGTGTTTGAAATGTTTTGCTAGCAAACTTTATTGGCCCGTTTTATTTCCCCAATCTTAGACATACTAATAATGTTGTTGATTTATCTTTGTTTTCTGTCAAAGTTGGTAGTGAGCCTAAAAAAATTTGAACGCTCCCTGTGTCACCAAGATTTACTTGTGGCAAAACAAGAAGTGTAGCAGAAATGAAATCCCATCTGAGGGGAAACACTAGTTTAATTTTAATTTGTTAGGGCAAACTCAGCCATGGCTGGGAGACTGCTTTGGTTCTGCCACGGTTGAATGACATTATTCCCCAAATTCATAACACTGAACTAGATGTTTAACCCCGAAAATGGATATATCGTCAACCTTGGTTTCGGTATGTGCTATATATGTTATGATGTTCACTGGAGCATGTAAAGTACGTATAAATAATGTGTCAGGATATCTGAATGAAATATATCTGTACTGAACTATATACATATTGTTTAGCCTGAAAATCCTTGAAGAAAGCTCTGAGGAAAGGAGAATAATTTCCGACTGTACAAAACAGTTGTTCAGGTTGTTCGTTCATTTGAGTGTGGGGTTTTGGGGGGTTTTTTTTGCTACCGTTGTGTGGAAACATAGATAAGAACCTTGTGACTCGTTAATATCACAGGCAACTCAGGCCATGTAACCCTTTTTATAAATGTCTTTTAAAACTAGTTAGTTTGCTTTCCCCATTGCCATTGAAAGGCTATCGAGCATGTCATTCCTTTCACGGTTAGAAACCTTCTGATTTCTAGCTAAATCTTTTGCAGGGTCTATATAGATCCTCTTGTGTTGGCTCTAGTGAAAGAGGGTTTCATAACAGGGAACTGCTGAGAGTCTTCTGTAATAATGAATTTCTTCATGAAGGGGAATTCTGAGAGGCTCTTTAAGGATACACTGTGACATATTTGTCTCATGTTTACAGTGCTAATATGGCCCCTAAGTATATTAACTAAAAATGAAATTAATGCAATCAGTCTTGCAGACTGATTGATGTGAGCTCACCCCACATGGCAGAGCCAGCTCCCATGTATTTAATAAAATGCTGGAAGAAGCAGCAGGAAGAGCTGGAGAGTTGCCCATGATAATACATTTACAGCACTGGGGGATTCATCTGAGAGCTTCACTAGGATGTACCGTTGTCCTGTCATCTGTGTATCTAATTATCAATATCAAAGCTAGATGTTAACAAACAGCATTAGTAAGAGCTGGGATATTTAGAACGTGTCTAAAGGTAGACAATTAGAAATATATCCAACTATTGGTTTCTAAGCTAAGTCACAGTGTGTTTAAGTGATTTTCGTGTTCCTGAAGTTGAAAATTTTGAGGAATGAGTTTAAATTTAATGGAATTTGAAAACCGCTGAATCAGATCAGCATTTGCTTTTGTTAAAAAAAAATGCTTGTGTAGTAGAAAACTTTCAGTATTCCATTGGGTCAGGCTGGGATTTTCATTAACAATTCCTGTGGCCTTTCAGGGAAGTTGGGCAGCTGTTTCCCTAATGTCCTGACACTCCAGTCTCATGAGTACACACAACTTGGATTTATGTACCGCTTTCACACAGGTCCCATCTAGGAAATTAAAATTCTGATGACAGCAAGAAAGGGAAAAATGAATTTTTATCTGAATTGAAAATCTGTCCCCTTCCCTCAGCTGATGGGGAGACTGTCCTCCGCAGATCAAAGTAGTTCCACGTGTGGCATTTAAATCACGATCCCTGACTGACGAGCTCTTCACTTGAGGAGCTTCCAGGGTCTTTGTCAAAAATTCTGTGAAAGGAGGAACATGAACAATCTCTGAAATGACATTTCAAATGTTTTCCAGAAACATGATGCCCAGTTCACAGTCATCCAGCTAGTAGGCATGCTTCGAGGGATTGCATCTGGCATGAAATATTTGTCAGATATGGGTTATGTCCACCGAGATCTAGCTGCTCGTAATATCCTCATCAATAGTAACTTGGTATGCAAAGTCTCAGATTTTGGTCTCTCTCGTGTACTGGAAGATGACCCAGAAGCTGCTTACACCACAAGGGTGAGTTTCTGTGTTTGTTTATCCTTTTAAAATTCTTGTTGCTTGTGGCAAAGTTAAACTGAAATCTGAGGGAGTCCCTGAGGCTTATACTCTGTATTGCAGAGGCCATCCAGTCTTGCATGCCCAGAGATGTTCAATAAACCATAAACTCATCACACTTATTTTTTTTAATCCACGTCTCGGAGAAGACAAAAGGCAAAAAAAAAAATAGTTTCTCTTGGTAGATTATTTTTCTTAAAGTATGCAAAATTCATGGCTCAGTTTCTTTCTGCTGGGTGTGTAAAGGAGTGAATAGCACAATTAAAGGCTCGGTTTATTTGACACACAATAATGTAAGATTTCATGTGTGCTTTGAGTAGGTTTTTTTACACTGCTGATTTAACTCCCACCCAGTAAAAAAAAATCCTACCCAGCAATAATTTGTCTGATTGGAGCATACTGATATCACTGTTCTGCAAGGGTGTATCAGTTATACCTACTGTTGTACCCCTAACTGAGTAAAAACTTGAGTAAAACAAACAAACAAAAAGGAATCCTGCTTAACAATGTAATAAACCTCCTGTACTTTCTCCTTCTAATATCATATGTACAAAGTGGTACCTGTCTTTTGGAGATGTAATTATATCAAGGAGGAGACTTACTTCTGACTGTTTTGTCCTGAGATAGAGAAGCTTTTAGCAGGTTGGGGACTGCCCATAGTGTCAGCTGCTGCTTGTTTATTTTCTGGATGTCATCCGGCCTGAAAAGCTACCTGGAAGCTACTCTGTTGGCTTAGAGCCTTAGCAAAGCCACAGTGTCTTCTAAATACAGATTTGCTGCATATCTTGTTCTCAGTTGAATAAGACTTCTGTTTTATTGTGGAAACCTTGAAGGCATACATTTAGCTTCATGTATGTAGTTACTACACTGGGATGCCTGGTTGTTGACTTTAATCCTATTGCAAATGGATTTTATTAACTTTAGAAAAAGCGGCATTCATATCCGGTATCTTAGGTGAAATTTGCAGTGATGACTAGTAATCGTGGCCACTTCACTGTACAAACCAGATTAGAGTAGAATGTATCAGCAAAATCTTAATGTGGGTTTTCTAGGGCTTCCTTCATTCCTGATCACTGACAGGAGCAATTAATTATTGTGGTAGTTTGCATGCTATCTTCTTCTTGATTGAAATAAAATAACATGTGACAAATGAGTAAAGAAAACCTAGCTGTTTTCTTACACATTATATATCCGTTATATACACATACATTTATAGATATGTATTTATCAATCATACCTTCATAACTTACCAGGCATAAAGACTCCATTTTTTACTTGACCTTTCAGTGCTTTCTTTGACCTCTGATAAGCTTTAGCATGTTGTTAGAAATATGCAATGTATACCACTTTAGAAAACTGTCTGCAGAAATCTCTCATAGTTAATATAAAGAGACATTAGTAGGAGAAAGCAGTTTTCATGCTCAGTGGAGGTGCAGCATTCATAAGTAAATATTAATACAATGCAAGAGTTCCTCAAGAGAAAATTGTCTGTAGTTCAGCCAGAGGTGTATTGCCATGTCAGATAAGGTTGCCTGCCCTCTTCTTAAAACCTCCTGTGAAAGTGATGGGTGTTACTGTCCCTGAGGTAAACCGTTTTAGATATAGTATTTATCTAGTTTCATATTTAACCTTCCTCCCCCAGGATGTACTTTTGCAAGCTAAGGCAATTACTCCATGTCCTAACACCACTGCCCATAGGCAGGTGATCGATCTCCCCTTTAAAGCAGCTGCTTACATGCATCCCTCCATTCTTTTATTTTTTAAGCAGTTTTCCCAAACTTACTATTCTCGCTGGTCTCCTTCAGTTTCTTTTCAACTTAACTACATTTTCCTTAAACATGAATCCCAAAATGAGATGCTAATCCCCAGCACCAAGCATAGCATATTTATCTCATGTTTCTTACACGTGCCCTTTCTGTTAATATCTCCACGGGTGAGAAGTCTCTATTCCTCCTCCCACCCCCGACATGGCTGGCTCATGTTCTTCTGTTCGGACACATACCTCTGCCAGGCTTTGAATTTCAATTCTCTGATTCCAAAAATCATCTGGGCATGCAAACTAATCTATAATTTAGTAATGGCATTTTGTGTACTCGCATTAAGACCTGAAGATAACTTTAAGTCCTAGTTAACTCAGATGAAAAGGTTGTTTAGGGAGGAAAAGTTAGCTCCCCATCAAACTGCAGAGCACACAGCTTTATAAGGGAGCACACTTCCCTGAAAATGACTTATATCCGTGGGTGGCTAAGGCAAACCAGGGTGTTGGTGTTTCTGGCCAGCGTTAATGTGAATTTCCTATGGACAACTGCAGTGCTGATTTTTTTTTTTTTTTTCCTTCCTCTCCTTCTGCCACCTTTTTTCTAAGCCTACCTGCCTATTTACATTTAGATAGTGAAATCAGATGGAAAGAAACTATTTTGTGAAGTGTAATCATCTGTGTTCAGTAAACTCCATCTGGCATTTATGGTGTATATGCAAACAGCTGCAGGAAGATGCTCACATAATTGAAACCTTCAAATACAACCTAGGACAAATCTGGTTTCCTTCAAAAGTAGTTGTTGAATAGACCTCTGCCCCATCCTGACTCTGAGAGAAGGACAAGGCTGTTTGCTCTTCATCTTTTTGCTCAAGTTTCCTTTGAAGTGAATCTTGTATACATGTCCAGGTAATGTGTCCCTGGGGTATATTTGATCCTCAGCTTAAACCACCGGGGAGCACAAGTGTGAACCAGAGCTCCAGTCCACTGGTGGAAAGCTGGGCAGTTCATGTTCCTGCTGCTTAGTCACATCACAAAACACAGGACCGTTTCCTAGGCTGCTCCTAGTGCATTTTGCAAGCACTAGTTATAGAATCATGGAATCATAGAATAGTTTGGGTTGGAAGGGACCTTCAAAGGTCATCTACTCCAACCCCCCTGCAATGAGCAGGGACATATTGAACTAGACCAGATTGCTCAGAGCCCCACACAACCTGACCTTGAATGTTTCCAGTGATGGGGCATCCACCACCATCTCTCTGGGCAACCTGTTCCAGTGTTTCACCACCCTCATTGTAAAAAATTTCTTAGTTATATCTAGTCTGAATCTACCCTCTTTTAGTTTAAAACCGTTACCTTTTGTCCTATCGCTACAGGCCCTACCAAAATGTCTGTCCCTGGCTTTCTTATAAGCCCCCTTTAATTATTGAAAGGCCGCAATAAGGTCTCCGTGGAGCCTTCTCTTCTCCAGGCTGAACAACCCCAACTCTCTCAGCCTTTCCTCACAGTAGATGTGTTCCACCTCCCTGATCATTTTTGTGGCTCTTCTCTGGACCCACTCGAGCAGGTCCATGTCTTTGCTATGCTGAGGACCCCAGAGCTGGACACAGTACTGCAGGTGGGGTCTCACCAGGGTGGAGCAGAGGGACAGAATCACCTCCCTTGACCTGCTGGCCACGCTTCTCTTGATGCAGCCCAGGATACAGTTGGCTTTCTGGGCTGTGAGAGCACATAGCCAGCTCATGTCCAGCTTTTCATCCACCAGTACCCCCCATATGAGAAAACCAAGACAAAAATAGTGCCGCTTTTTAAAATAATGCCGTCATCCCAAACAATTTCATGCCTTTGTGACTAAAGGATGACAACTACTCAGTAAGATCTTTCAAAAGAGGGATAACAAATTGTGTTATATTTGTAAATCCAATTTTTAACCATTCCAAACATTCAAGCGGTAAAGAGTGCGTATTATATTAATGGGTAGAGAGGTTTGCCTCCCTTCCACTGCTTCCCACTCCCAGTTCTCCATTTAGTATCAGTGGTACTAGGGAAATTTATAGTTAGCTGCAAAGATAGATGTTTTCCGCCTGTAAATGTCAAAGCCTGAGAACGATTCCATTGCTTTAATTCATTATTGCAATTCAGGATTGGTCTGCCCCCAAGAAGCCCAGCCAGCCCTTCAGGCTTTCAATACACACCACTGACTAGGTGAAATTTTATATTGTTCTGTTCTCAAGCTGTGTCTGAAGCTTTACAGAAAGAATATGAACATGTATGCTTTTATATATCAATTATGTATGTATCCCTTTATATATTAATACATAATCTGTGATATTCATGCTATTGTACAAGAGCTCTGAAAGATAACGCAAAGATCACAGGTGCATATGTGAAATATGGGGAATCAGGAGTTGTAAGAAAACTTTGCTACCTGACAGGGTCATTTTTTACCTCCTGAATTATTGTCGCTGACTCAATACCACAAAAGGCCTTTGGCAACCTGTGGTCTGCCTGCTTACAGAAGCAGAAGCCAGCATGTGAATCAGGCTGACTGGATTTTTTTTTTTTTTTTTAACTAAGTCTTTGTGCCAGAGGGGATGTACTGTAGTTATCTACATTCTCTGTACCTATTCACTTTTAATTGAAAGGCCAAGGCTGTATTAAAATTGTCGTTGTCAAATTGATCTTTATTATTCTTATTATTTTTAGATGTCTGTATGACAAGTGGGTGGACTAATGATACGGTATGAACTGGAAGTAAATTTAAGCCATCACACATGTAGAGTGATTGTAATTACATCTCAAAAGCATAATATTTGGGTAATCAGTAGACGAACTTTGACTATTTAAGCACATAGTTGGATACGTCACTGGTGTTCATCGCATTTCAATGTAAAACACTGTCCAGTTATTATATTTGCATGGCTAGCTTCTCATTAAAACTACATCACTTCATAAAATATTGTGCTTTGATAGCAAGTATTCTGGTAGCCTGTGCCCCCAGGTAACGGTGCCAGAGCAGGGAGGGCATGGCAAGGGGCTGCTCCATTGTGTGCCACAGGGAAGGGCACACAGATCCTCCTGCACGTGTTATTGCAACTGATGCTTGACAGAAATTTGTTGTGGTTCGTTCGTTTCCTATGTATGCAAAAACATGGTAATACAGTTTGAGTGTATTGAAGGGAGTGGTAAAAAAGGAAACAAAAACCCACAAATTCTCTTGCCTGATAAGCACGAGGGACAGAAACAGTGTTCCGTTACCATTTACCCCTCAAGAAGGAGAAAATTTCAAGGTAAAAATAATTAGTAACGGATGAACAAGTAGCATCAGGTAATTTTCAGGTGCTTAAGAGGGTAAGTCAGGCTCACCTCACTCACATGAAACCATCTTGTTCTGTACCAGTAAGATATCTCCTGAACTAGCCTAAGTCATTGTGTAATGAATTAACGTCAGGCTTTTACCTTCAGGTTTTCCTGTGAAGTTCTTCTAATAATTCTGTTAGAATCCATTTTTCTTGATTCTCCTCTACCCAGGCCTGTGGCTTAGGTGCCTGTGGCAGTCACCCTGTAACAGATTATAAATCAGAATATTGGAATGGGTTATGAAAGCCTGGAAACAGCTGCCTTGTGCTGGAGTGCCAGACATGCTAGAAATAAATTGAGGACTTCATTGACTTTAGACGAATTATGCTGAACAGCCAGATACTGTAGGAATCACAGGTCCACCCAGAGCAGATAAAACTTTCGGTTACTGCTAGCTCACTAATTTCAAACCCCGAGAGTGGTTCTCTGATGTAGACTGCCTGGGATTTTAAGCTGCAATAACAAACTCCTACAATTTCTAATACTAATGCTTTCTTTCTACTCAAATCCAGGCAGCTTATTTGGCTTCATGACAAGCATGCTCTTAAAGGGAGACCATGACAAATCGTATAAAACTTGTATTTATCCTCAGAAAATAATCAGTGAATGTATTACCAGTAGCTACTGATGCATGCACATGTAGATTTCTCTTTATAAGCCTGTATCAAATAAATTTGGGCAAACTTTTTTCCTAGGCATATCTATATTGATTTTTCAGTCTAGCAAGTTTGTCTAACATGTTCAGTCCCAGTAGTACTAATTTTGAAGGGTAGGAGCCCAGTAATACCAGCCAATAATACTAGAATTTCAGATCTTCCAGTGGAGGGTAAGCAACAGAGATAGCAGATAAAGAAGATGAAATTGCATGAAAGCCTAATGGACATACAGTACATACTTAAAAAAAAACCCAACAGGTAGGATTTCTTAGCACTTTCATCTTAGCAATTTACAGAGCAGGTATCATTATACACTTTTTAAATAGCAGGAGACTTGGGAAAGGGGTTAGAAAACAAGAGACCAGTAAAGAAACAAGTATGGGAGCTTAGTTTTCCCAGTTCCATCTCTGTGGTCTAGGAGGAAGTGGTTTAATTTATGCAAAAGTAAATTATGTAAGATATCTTTTGATCCTGGCAAAGGATATTGCAAAGAATATCCTGATTTCTGGCAAAGCAGAAAATTGAAGAGGTGATATGTGCTCAAATGAGTTCTGTGTTTCTCAAAAATGGTGGAGAGAAGTGAAAAGGGATTTTCTAATGCTGAATGATCATGGAATTTCAAAATAGACTTTTTTGAATTACAGCAAGCCTTATAATTTTCAAAGCTAATAGCAATAGAAAACCATGCATTTAGTTTGAAATGACTTCTCAGATTTTCTGTATATGTTGATATTTGGACATCTGCTAAAATGTGAATGTTGCATAATCCTTTGGGGGGGAATTGTTTTTATGCTAAAGTGCTTATTTGTCTAAAAAATGTTTACCAGAACTTTGGAGGTTTACTGTTCTTGCTCTTAAATTACTCAAAAAACAAGTCAACAAAGTCCCCTTTTAAATACAAAGATAAGATTGACATTTTTATGACAAATTAGGGAGCAAAATAGCAAAATTGTAGTTTTACACTGCTCAGTGGCAGCTGATTTCTTTTTTAGCTATATTTTGATGCTCTCCTTATTTTACTCTCATTTATGGTATTGCTACATGTATCTGTAGGCTTGTATAGATATATAGCTAAAACTTAGCAAAGAAATTTGTTTCCTTGCAATAGAATCTAGGGTTGATGTACCTTCATTTTTCACTAAGACAAAGCCATTATAACTTTGTTTTATTGAGTTTATAATCTTCCTTACCCTGCAATAAAGCAGTCCCAAAAATGTTAAGAGACTAACTAGTGTCATTTTGTGTAAATGTGTTTCTCCAATTGTATAACTGACTTTTTCCATGAGATTATAAAGGTAAAGACCTTCTATCAAATATGATATTTCCTGCCCTTGCCTAAAGTGCTCATGTTCTAGCCACGAGCACAATCTTCCATGTGACATCTGCCAATTATTTTTCTAGGGTTCGGCAAGAAGGGCTCCATTTTTGTATCTTGACATGAAATTTAGAAAGTGTGCCTGAAGCCACCCATGGAAATTCAGATTTTTTAGAGTAATATTCTGAAAACACCAAAATGATACTTCTGTGTTTCACAGAACCAGCCATTGCGCTGATGGAAGAAAAACAACATAACTACTCCCTGCCTTGAGGGCTTTCTTCTGTGGTATGTCATAGGTGTATATTCTGCCATCCCTCTCTTCAAAAAGTAGCCGCAGCAATTGCTGGAGGATGAGGCCCAGCCTGGCGAGGTTTCCATGAGCCCACTGACAACGCCTAGCTCTGTATCTCAGCTTCTTTCGAATCAGATGGCACAGTCTCTTTCCCCCCAGCGCTGATGCCTCCGGGCTCACGGGGAGGGATCAGCAGAGGTGAGAGGAGGCTTGGGCCTTGCCTGGGCTGGCAGTGCTACCGAGGAAGCAACCAGGATCAACAAGAAGCTACCAGAAGCAGCAAGGATCGACAGTTCCCTCTTTTACATCTCCACCTGCCCAGGAATTTGAAACGTTTTGTCTCGAACTGAACGCCAGTGTTGGTCTGGCTTGGTCCCTGCTGGACACACTCACCTGTGGGAGCACTGGCAGGGGGATGGAGGTCAGAAGCCCACACCAGCCATGGGGCGTGGTGGTGGCCCCTCATGCCTGGGCTCCGGCAGCCCCACAAGCTGCACGTTCGTTTCCAGATGTGCTCCACAGGGTTGGGTTTGATCTGTAAAAGTCCTTTGCAGTTTATGTCTCGGGTAGTGTAGAGGCAGTTTTGTCCTGGTGGTTGAGATGGGCTGAGGTGGGCGAGCACCCTGTGGACGGCAGGTCTGTGCTGGGAGGGCTGGCACCCTCAGCATGCAGCCCAGGCTTCCCCCTGCCCGTTCCTCTGTGCTGGCAGCGGTCAGGCACCTTGGCCTTGCAGCTGTGCTGTAAGTCCGCTCAGTTCTGTGGGCGACTCCTGAGCCTGTGGGACAAGTGGGAGATGTCTGATTAGGAAGCTCTTTCTGTTGTTCACGGTGGTGGGTTTTTGTTTGTGTAAATTTTGGACATGGCTTTCCCCCAGCATTGACATTCTTTATTGGAAATCAAAGTTCACTCTACTACTATGCGTAGAAAAAACATTGAAAAGGCAGGATTGGTTTCTTTATCATCCCCACCTCTAAAAGCATAAGTGGATTTGTTGTGAAAACACTAGGACACAGGAGAGCTTTCCTCGTTTCTTGGCTGTGCCTTGGACTCACTGAGGGACCCTGGACATTTGTAAAGGGGGTATAATATTGCTTATCAATAGAGTATGAGAAAAAAAAAAACATTTTTGTGTTCTCAGTACTGTTATGGCACAGCACTGGGAACTGTGAATAAACTTATAATGAGTAGAAAATATGATGTACTTTTTGAGACTAAAGAACATCATCTTATGCATTTTGAAGAGAGACACATCAGGCTCTCCAGTCTTGCTTCTGTAATGTAACAGTGGTTTCAAATACTGCTATTTATTTTCTATTTGTGGTCCACAAGCAATGTCAAAATTCAGTGTTAACCTAATTTTAAGGATTATGTGTGAAGTGAAGGTTTGTCTTTTGCTTAAGGTAGGGAGTCTGCTAAATAGGATGGGATCTGAAAAATCTGTATGCCAAGATAGTTTCCCTCTCTGACCTTTGCCAAGCCTCTAAGACATATCTAGTGACATTTTGGAGGTCTAAATTGTAGCCTGAGGCAGGCCTGTCTGTGTTGCTTACATTTAATCCCATTTGCGCAATATTAGCCATGAAACTGCAGCTGCTTAGGCTCCAGTGTATTTAGGCTGTATTTAGGTTTATAATTAACACTGATGTCCGCATTTCTATTGTTAACCAAGCTAGTTAATCTAAAGCTGGTTAGTATATGGCTACCCTCAGTGTAGGTACACTTTATGGAAGTGTAGGCAGAGCATTAATATCTTTACATTTTGTTTCTTTCTGGTTGTTCAGTGGAAATAAGACCAATCCCTTCACACACAGGTTATTGGGAGGATAGATGTATGACTGTAGTGTAATGGGAGTTGCAGAGGTACCTCAAATAGCTAGTCTAGTGTGAAAGCTTCAGAATATATCCCTTTGTGTTGTGCATCCCTGGAACTGGAAACAACTTTAAACTCTCACAGTTTTCTGTATTCAAATATATTCACTCCAAAATTACCTTAACTAACAAGTTTTGCACCTCTATCTTTTAGAACTTTGTTTTCTCATGTGTGACTCGCAAATCAGTCTTAAAAACCTCTGCCAAAGCTGGAACCATTGGAAATTGTCTCTTGCCTCTAATTCTCATCTTGCAGAAACTCAGCCTGAGGCTGCTTGTGTGCATTTTACTCATTTGACCTATGGCACCAAGTGGTGGCTGTAATCAGAGAGAGTTATTTCCCTAACTGCAATATTAATGGTAATGGTAGCTTTAATCCTTTTCAAGTTTACATCATTTATTGATGGCTTGCTTCTCTTGTGACTGTAAAAAATGTTGAAGACCACTTCCCCAGGTGACATTTTTGCACTCTCCCCTCTGCACAGATGACCCCATCTGAATCTGTCTTTCCGTGACTGTCTCTGCTTTGGGGTGGGAAATTTGTCCATTTGGTCACACTCACTGCCTTGTGCAATTGGAGGGTTGGCATTAGTGAAAGACACCAATGTCATGGCCCCTCATTTTCCTTGAATGTCCTAGAAAACATGGGGTGAAAACATGGTGAAACCATGCAGGTTCCACACCAACAGGGAATTCACTTGGCTGTCCTGCAAGTTTCCAAACGTTTTATAACTGAAAATCAACCATACTTAACTTACCATTTATTATTGTCTGTGCATATTATGCCACACATAAATATGTATGTGTGCTTATATGTATATATATGTACATGCATACAGTAGATTTTGCACTATAATGTGTACAATATGCTTTCATGACAAATGGTAATAGCATTTTCCAGCTTACGCTGGTTTTTACACCAATATAATAATAATTGAGGATCTCAGACATAAAATAATCAATTGTACAAAATGATATTCATTGTATTACAGTCAAATGGACTGGTTTATTTTGTTTCACTCCTAGGGGGGCAAGATTCCTATCCGATGGACATCACCAGAAGCCATTGCGTATCGGAAGTTCACATCAGCCAGTGATGCATGGAGCTATGGGATTGTTCTCTGGGAGGTGATGTCTTATGGAGAGCGACCATACTGGGAGATGTCCAACCAGGATGTGAGTATATTGTTATCTGAGTTATGTTCTCAAATAAAGGATCAAGCTGTGAAAGGAAACGAAGCATAATGAAACCAGGTGGCTCTGAGTTTTTGATGTTGACATTGAATAAGATGTAGAAATGAAAATCTCCAAATCTCCCTGGTCAAGTAAAAGTTCTAATGAACTTAACAAAAAGCCAACAACTTTATAGCAGGGTTTTTTGGACCTCTGAAGGAACAGATTAGAGAATTTTATCATGCTGGTGGTTTTCTGTAGGATGATTCAAACAATTCCACTGCAATGAGGTCATTGCCTTTTACATTCCTTAGCTTATTGTTAGAAAGCCCTCCCCAATTTCTGTTGATCCCCCTTGGTTCCACTTGTATAATATTCTGTAGAAGTTTTCTGTAAATGTCAAATGCACAGAATAAATTGTTCTTGGTGCTTGTGAAAAAGAGAAGCAAAGCATTTCTACCAAGAGTTTAATGAAACCAAAATACTTCTGGAAGTAATCAGCAGATAAAATAGAGAAGTAGAGTGATCTGATTAGAAGATTTCCAATACAGGCTTCTTTGCAACATTAGTAAACTATCCAAGCCTGCAATCCAAATGATTAATGGATCTCTCCCAGTATTTTTCTAAGAAGCATAACATTTCCCCAAATAAGATTTTTATTATATCTATATTTGTTCTTTTTGTGTTGTTTTACTAGTCCTAGATTTATTCCACATGAGTTACTTATGAACCAAATTTTCTGAGGTATAGTCACTAACAAATAGATTTTCCAAGGGGTTTGTGTATATTTTTACTAGCACTAAATTAAAAAGTCAGTAACGTAGTTGTAGTCAGATATTTTCTATTCTACTTTATGTTAAACAAGGAAAAAGCGAAGAAAACTTTTTTGCAATTGAGTACCTCTGGAACACAAGTCTGCAGAAAACTATGTATTTCTTTTAATTAGTCATGAATGTTTTTTCTATTCTTTGTGGAGATTAATGAATCATTACGTAGGCTGATATGCTAGTAGAATGCCTTTAATAATATCACATTAAAGTCAGAAACAGGATTAACCTCTCTATGTGCCTCTGCTTCATGGCTGCTTAAACCATGGACTGTTTTCTTATCCCTGTTCTGATTTGGGATAGTTTGTCCTGCTTTTGAATTAACTGATCCCCATAAAAAGGAAAGATTAACAGATTATGGCTTTATCTTTTCTCCTTAGAATACATTGAGTTTTTATTCATGGTGCAATAGATGCTGTAGGACTGATCAAGAGGTGTTATACTCTAGTGAAAATGTTGTATTAAAAAGCTTCATAAGAGTGTAAATTCTAGGCTATTTTTTTTTTTGTCAATCTAGACAAATGATAGACAACCTAGACAAATTTTGTCAATCTAGACAAATGATAAAAGAATTGGGCCTGCACTATCCAGTAGGAAGTGTACAGTTATCCTCGTAGTAAGTTCTAAAAATATTTTCTGGCCCTGTGAGATCACCCACAAGATCTTCTATCTGTCAGTTCAAGACATCCCGTGAGAGGGTAGGTTAGTTTTCTGTCAAGTGCAGTGTCCACTAGAGAGCGTGGAAAGCATGTGTTGCTAAGGGTGATCAGGTGAGAGAGATATTGAAGACCTTGTGAAGTTTGGCATAGTTAAGCAAGCACCTTACTAACTCTAGCTTTTGTTCATGGATTTAGTTCAATCAAGTGTGAGTTTTGGAGATCCTTTCTAGACTCTCACTTCAAAGTCACATACTGTATCTTAACTCCCCTTTCTGTATGCCTAATTTACTGCCTGGTTTACTTTGCAGATAAACCAGAGGCATTGCACGACAAGACAATTAGTGAATAAACACATTTGTTTAAACACAGAATGTCCATGTTAATGTAGTTCACAGAACTGATAAAAACAAGTTAAGTGCCTTCAAGTTTTCAAAAACTTTTATCCTTGTGCAGGTGATTAAGGCTGTTGATGAAGGGTACCGCTTGCCACCTCCTATGGACTGCCCAGCTGCCTTGTATCAGCTGATGCTGGACTGTTGGCAGAAAGACAGAAACAACAGACCCAAGTTTGAGCAGATTGTCAGCATCCTGGATAAGCTGATCCGTAATCCCAGCAGTCTGAAAATAATCACCAATGCGGCGGCAAGGTGACATACTAGATCTTACGTTGCATATAAATAAATGTCGTGGATTTCTTCATCTTCCATAATTAGAATTTGTTTACTTTTGTTCACCCACTTAAACTTTCAACTGCAACTCTTTGTAATCTTGAAGGCTAGAGAAATCTTCCTGACTATCTCTTCGGGAGAAGGATTTAATATTATTATTCTTATTGTTGCCGTTATTTTTATTAATGATTTGCTAGTATTTATTCAAATTGTGAAAAGCTGTTTTGCTAGGGTTATGAAACACATCGTTAGATTGAGCAGAGGTTTGTGAGAAAAACACAGGCAGCAGAGTTAGCCATCATGTGATCTTCCTTTTCCTTCTCACCTTAAGTGGTATTTTACGTGCTTGGTGTTTCATAGGTTACAGCTAGCCAAGTTCCTAAGTATCTTTCTGAATTGGGTCCAAACACATATCCTACACTCTTTTGCTCTACTCTGACAAGTCGCCTTGACTTTAATCATATGAATAATCTTTTTGGTTTCAGTAGGAATCACAAACTGAAACGCACTTACAATCCCTGTTAGATCAATGCCTGAACTAGGAATTAATTTTCAGCCTGTGCAATATTCCTAACTGCATTAAAAACAGTCATTTATAATCCTGGTTATTCAGCGCACTCTGGAACATCACTAGGATGAGTTAAGAATCATCTCATTGAGAGAGAGTAACTGAAGAGTGTGTTGACACCTAAGGGCATAATAAGGATGTGTTGAAAGAAGAGCTTTGGTTAAGTAGAGTTTAAGTGAATTGGTTTATATAAAGCACAAAATGTCATACTCTTACTGAAGTGATGTAAAATATGGAAAATTACTTTTAGTATGAATGCTAATGCAAAATCCTCTGTCCACAAAGCAGGCAGAGTCAGGGAGAAATGCGCACTGCTCCTGCGCTGCTTCAGACCCAGGTGTTGGAGGGTGTTTCAGTGGGCAAGAGATCAGAGTCTGACATGAGGCAAGCTTCGAAAAGGAACACAGCAAAACTTTCCTCTCAGACCTTTGCTTGTAACACAGCACGGTTCTCGCCGTAGCAATCGAATGGGAAGGCACAGAAGGGAAATGGAGCTAAGGCAGTGGGAAGAACCACATTGATACTGCAGCCTGCTGTGCAGGTGACATGGACCTTGCCTCCTTTTTGCTGGCCCCTGGCATTGTGTTGCATCCTGAGGTAGAGGCTGGCCATTCTAATTACCTCCTACTGCCACTCCAGAGATGTGAAAAAGAAAGCAGAGGTGGGAGGAGCAAGGCTAATGGGCTTTGTTTCTAAAAATAGATAATGAGAGAAGACTGCTTGCACAGTAATTATGTTTCAATAATTTAATTGGTGAGCATTTAACACATAGTAAACCAACATGCTTACAAAAGCAATTATTTCAGTTACCTGCCAGGTAACGGAAAACAAAAAAAAAGCCCAAAGTTTTGGGGAAAAAACCCAATTGTTAAACACTACCTGCTCAGTCAAGCACATTTCTTCTAAATATCTGGCACCCCTATTTGGCAAATGATTGGTGCAAATAATTATTTTGTAGGGATATACTGCAGCAATCTGCTGAATAGGGGAGTCAGAATCATGACTGTCATGTTTTGGTTTGGGGATTTGATTGCAGAAACCAGTGCTGCATATTTTGCATTCCAAACAGAAGTTAAATGTTCCTGTTTACTGTCCTTCCAATTAGGGAGTTGAACCACAGCAGAGCTGAAGACAATGTCATTTCTAGTTACCTGTTCATAGCCAGTAAAAGCTGATATCCTCTAATGGAGACCACATTCATTCTGAGTACTGTTTGCACCTGCTGGGTTCTGCACAGAGCACCACAGTGCACTATTGCTCTCCTCCATCTCTCTCTTGCTCTCTTTGCTCCTATTCCATTATGTGCTTTACTGGCGCGGGCAGCAGAGGCTACACATCCATAGCACGATGCCATGCTGTCTGCTCATGGGACGGCCTGCGGAGGGAAGGAGGCTGCTAATATGGTAGGGGACTTCTCACAGCTGCTTTAGGTGAGCTCTCCGTAAAATGCTCCTCATGGCAGGCTACTGCTTTGGCTTTGATGTGGAGCATATTTCTGAGGAGGGGAATGTCAAAGGTGATTTTTATTCGCTCCTTCCCAATTACCTTTCCGCTGCTATGTCCTTGCACCCCTTGCATTCCCAAGCACTACATTATCTCTCCCTGTCTGCAGCTTCTCGCTCCCCGGTGACAGATGGGGGCTGTGGGTTCAGGTGGTGTGCCCACCGGCATGGGTGAGCCCAAGACTTTTGCCTCTGGACAGGCATTTGTTGCAGTTCAGGGAATGTGTGATCTATGATGTCTCCATCTTGCTCCCCCCACCCTGGTGGCTGTAGACCAACCCAGGCTATCCTTAAACTTGAGTACGACCAAGATTTAGGTATGACAACATGAGGGGTGCTGGGCAGTCCTTTGCAGATTTGGAAATCCGTGATCACTCCCATGTAACCATTGCCAAAACTGACTAATCTCAAACCTCAGACCTAGCTGAAAAGCTGCAGCCAGCTCCCCACCTGCTTTGTGCCCTGCAGAGAGGCACTGCTGACAAGTAACGTGTGCTCCTTCTGCAGCGGGAGCCGATGGTGCTGCTGGCCAGGGACTGTGTGCTGGAGTTCCAGCATCACTTTCTGACAGACTGACAGAGAAAAATGAGAAGCCAGACTTGAAATGGGTTTGGGTCGTGCTGTAGCCTTACATGCAGAAATAGGTAACTGATACGAAAGGGCAGTGAGTCAGGGCAGCTCCTCAAGAAGGAGGCATGCACTCAGATCCCTGCCGGTACCCTTGTACTGTCAGCAGCCGGAGAGCGACAGGCATCGCTGCAGAGGTAAAGCACTCTGCGACTGATCCCCGAGGGTTCGGGGGATTACATCAGCTCAAATGGCCGTTCTCAGTTGTTATTTGAGGCTGTAGTACTCCCGCAGCACCTCTCCTCATACCCGTAATAAGCAATTAATCTAAATTATAGAGGTCCCAGCTCTCTCTTGCCCATGTCTGTGATGCTACTGGAAGAATGCTAAAACTTTATGCCCACCATATGCTCGTAGGTGTTCAGAATATACTTGGTCAGGGAAAATGTTTAACCTGCTGATGTCTGCTGTAGATGCAAAGCCTGCCTCTTCTTACAGATTTTAGAGCTGATGTTTGTTTCAAATAGTCACAGCGCTGTTGTATCCTATTTAAAAGCACATTGCTGGAGGTGCATACGATATCCCTGTCCTCTGGTATGTTACTGTTAACTGACTTCAACTGAAGGATGTGCTTGACTGTACGTCTGATTCCAGGCCGTAGCCCAGGCACGTTTTACACTAATACCTCATAGGAATACAGGAGAGGAGTCACAGCCTTCAATTCTCTATTTCCTTTTCAGTTTTCCATCTCTTCTGGCTGGCCACTCCACAGCATCTAGTAATTTCTTGATACCCAAGGGGATGTTTTTATCCTTATTGTTCGTCTCTTTGCAGACCATCCTACGTGCTTGTGAACCTTATATTGACAAAAGGTTTTTGTAACCTCATCGTTTCATAATACCTTTCCTGGTGTTGTGTTTCATCTCAAATTCACATGAAAATTCTTTTCCTGTTCCTTGTAAAGTACAGGGTATGGCTGATTTCTTTTCTACCTGTCAAAATTCACTTTTTCATCAGGTGGCCACCTTGAGCTCTTGCTAACAAGACCTGCACTGGTTATGGGCACATGGGTGTTTTGTGTCCTTTAGGCTGCCTGGAGTTACGTAACTCTCTAAAGGGCTGTAGGAACAGAACTCGGTACACAAAAAGTTGTACAAGTCATGCAGCTTTCTAAAGCACAACCTCATGATATTTTTATTTGATTTATGTCTTGCTGTTCTTTCCTGTTTTCTGAGCATGATGTTCATTTTTATAACAGAGTCCTTAGGTTGTTTGGATATCTTTAGGGTGGAAGTGAGTTCATAGTTCTTCCAGTTTTGATCAAGTTCATTATTTTTCTGCTTGAGCTTATTATTTTTTAGTCCACTGTGTATTACTTCACATTTGTGAACACTTCATGCAGATACAAAGCAGATGGAAAGTTTTCTCAACTTGAGTAGGAGAGACAGAATCACTTCACCCACCTGCTAGCCAGTTGGTGAGACTGTGGTCTGAAAGGGCTTATTAGCTGTTGTTTCATTTGTGTGAGAAAAAAATGTAAACCAAGAGTCACGCAACTGGAAATACTTTGTATACTCTATAAATCTTAAATGGACTCATAACCTTTCATTTCTTTACTTGTTTAATTTTTTTTCACTTATTTCTGATTTTTCTTTTATTTGCATTTCTGGTTCTGATCTTTTATATATATACATATAATGATGGCTCTCTAGAGTTACGATGTATATTATCTTTTTATGTATATGAATGTAACTCTTACACACCCATTTAAAAAATATATTTAAAACATAGTGTATAATTAGAAATATATTTAAAGCATTTCTGTGTCCCAAAGTGAATTAAGCTGTTGGAGGATAGTGTGACCTTGAGGTATAAGGGTTTGTGATAGGGGATTCAGGCAGTTTTCCTGTAGTTGCTGTGTATGTTCACATCTGTTACGTAGGTGTGACTAAAGACACTTAGTCTTTGTGAACCTGCTGTAAAACAAGAATAGCCGAGTTAATCCACAGCCTCTGCCAATAAAAAGCATTTGGAAAAAAAAGGAAAATGTTTCTAATTCCAACACATGATTTTTAGAAATTCTGAATTTCTGCCAGGTCTGTGATTGATTTCAAAACTGACAAGGAATCTACTCGAAAAACCAACCTGCTCTATATTTGTTTTTGTTTCTGTATAACCTTTTGGTAAAGTGAAAGTCAGTGTCGAGTATTGCTGCTGTTGTTTCTTTATATTGGAATCTTATATTTAGGAGAGAAGGAAAGAATTGTATTGCAAACAAGGGGAGAAAACCACCTCAGAATTCAGGGTATTACTTTTTTAACTGGTCTGTAACCATTTTTTGTGTGTTTCTAGCTGTATTAATAGCTATATCTAAGTGCAAGAATTGCAAGAATTTACCTCGTATCAAATGCAGAAAATAAACAGCTGATCGTCTTCCTTGTAAAAAAGATAATTATTTTTCGAGTTGCTCAGAGTTAACAGCTGACAATTTTGTTAGTTTCTTTGGGTCTTCATAGAAAATGCTATTTATTTTGCATTGCAAATTGAGAGGAGGATCTCAGAGGAAGGAGATTTTAATGGGACATCTATCATTCAGTGTCTTTATTCTCAATTCATATCCAGCCCAAGCATCTAACATGGAAAGTCATTATCCCATCTTACTGCTTATGGGTAGTTCTGTAAAATTCTCTGGCGATTTTTGTCCACTTATTAATAACATGCCGGTAGTGTGGTTTCAAACACATATGTGAAACAGTTTTCAATTTGGAAATGCAGCTCTCAAATATTTTGCAAAATCTGTTGGTCCTCATTTTATTTTGGAAAATGTCAAAACATCATCCATTTCAAAGGCAGCTGCCTTATTGGGACCTTTAAAATTATTATTTTGTTTAGCTAACTTCTCTGTGTCTCTGAAAATTTAAATTATCTTCCTCACAGGAGGATTAATTAGCAAGTTTGCCCCAAATCTTTGAAGATGAAGGTGTTACTTAACAGGCTAACCAGCAGTCATTGATAGGATTCAGCATCTGTTTCTTCTGGCATGGAACTACCTTTAGTATGAAAGACATGGAAAAGACAGAGCATGTTCAACAAGGGCATTAAGCTTCAGTAAAGCCGTTTGATTTCATAAATAGAGACAGGACAGAAGGCTGGCTGTCTTGGACTTTGTAGACTCCTCTCTCTGCTCTCCAAGCACGGCTTGTTTCACCGGCCCGCCAAGCTGCTTTCCAGTCAGTCCTTGGGTTTAAGATACTTTCAAAGAATTAAAAATCTGATTCTCTGTTCTTACGTATAGAAGCTTCTGAAGCAAAGTTTTATTTTGTAATTTCAAGTATTCATTTTAGTCCACTAGTCTGCTCCGGGTAACATGATAAATATTACATGTTGCAAAAAGTAGAATTTCTGAATAGATGTACAAAGTGAAAAGCTGATTCAAAATAGGGAAACCGAACGAGATTTTTGAAGAAATAATGCTGCTCACCAAAATAAAAAGACATTTAAAATTATATTTATGCTAATTTCAAAATGAAGACCATCATGCATGTGAACTATGCAACTTTTCTGTGCATAGAACTTAAACAAAATTTAACCCCAAATTTCTTTTTTCTAGAATGAGGTACCTCATCAAGCTCAGTCAAGTTATTCTTGATTTACAATAGTGATTATGCAGCTTGAACTTACTCTTTGTGTTTATGAATGACAATTAAGGTAGACGGATAAAACCTCTTAAGATATTATTGAAGGCTCTGGAACTGAAGTTTACAAAATATGTAGTTGCCTCCTTGGCACTCCACTCAGAGGCCTGAGACTGTATAATCTGTACTATTACACGACTTTCATATCTTCCATTAATTTCCAAGTTCCAATTCTGTGATGGGGAAGCAGCATGCCTGACTATGGGAATGAAAAAAAATTTTTAAAAATGTCATCTGTGAACAGTTATGTGGATTTTTCTTTAATCCCCACAATACATCTTTTTTGGTAATTCATGACACTATGTAACTGTATTTAAAAAAAAAAAAAAAAAG
>VYZV01024444.1:88412-115376 GCA_013401275.1 Pandion haliaetus
ATATGCTAGTAGTTCTCCATTTAAAATACGAGTTCTACCGCTATTGTTATAGCTAAGGCTAGAGAAACAAGAAAGCCACTTATTTTCAGAAAAAGCATAGCTGAAATTCTTTTAATATAGTCCAGGAAATTTAGGGGGTCAGGGTCAGTTACTCTTCCTGATGGAAATACGAAAGTGTTCGAAAATGTGTATGAATAATTCCTCATAGATTCTTTCATGTGTTAGCAAGTTGCTTACAACCCTATCCTGATTTTCTTGAATTTGATGTGTTGTTTGAATTATTCACTGGAGTAATATCCTTGAGCAGTTTTTAGACGACCTGTTACTTGTGAGTAGTTGATTGCAAGTGTTTGCTGCTAAACATGTGCTTTGGTGTCCTTCACTGTGGTGCTCTTACTGGTGTCAAGCGTAATGTTTGCTCTCGAATGTCCACAGGCATCATTTGCAATTTAAAATTAGAAGTTTGCTTCTCACAAAGTTTGTTTCTACTTAAAATCTGATGATTCAGCGGAAACTCTCTAGTATGCTAGCCTGGTAGGATATTTATGAAAATTAAACTCAACAGGAGCAGTGAACAGGTCAAATAAAAAATTCAGACTGCTCCATTATGCAGCATAATTCAAGCCCTGTTTTTACAATAGTATTTGCAACAAAACAATTATTTGTGTTGGCTGAACAATTTGTTGGAAAGTTCCATTCTTTGCCATTCAGGTCAGAGGGCTTCAGATGCTTGACATATATTGCTGACCTGCTGCAATATTGCTTGTTTACTTCTCCCTGTTAGGAACTTCCAGGCTGGCGGGCTGAAGGAAGGAGATTTTGGTTTTACTTGGAGAGTTTCAGAGAGGGCTTGCACTTTGTGGTTGTCCAGTCATTAACAACAGGGTCCTGGTTTGGCCAAATACTGCGTAATACAAGCCTACATGTGAATTTTTAGCCTCTTTCAAAACCCAGCAACAATATCATCAGTGTCCTAAAATGGACTGCTTGCTCTAAAAGAATGCAAGTAATGTAAGCCTACAACACTAGCCCTCATACTGAAGTCTGTTAAACTTAAAATAGTGAATTTATGGAGGGGAGAAAAACTTAACTACAAAATCACAAAGAAAAATGGAAAATTACAGTAAATTATGCTCCTTGGCATCTAATCATAGTTTGGGTTGTGCAGGGAATCCAGGAGTTAGACTGAGGAGATTTTTAGGGACTTCAGTTTGTTAGCATGCTAGAGACAGAAAAGCCCTATTTTCACCTGACTTTTCCAGCAGTCATTAATACCGTGCCTGAGGCAGACACGAATCGGCCGTTGTTCCTTCCAAGGTAAAAGTTGCTGGGGCTCACCGTTAACAGAGACAGTAAAACATCTATTTGCAGTTTTGCACCTCTAATTTGACTCTGCTGGTGAAACTCAGACAAGAATTCACAGCAGACGGAGTTGGGTACTGTATAATTTAAATAGTAATGCAGCCAGATCAGCGGTGGCCTGATAGTGAGCATTTGCTGTTTACTGTGATTCCGAGGGATTTTGTTCTACTGTTCAGCTCGATGTGCCGGGTTTACAACATGAAGCCCTCATTAGCGTTAATGGCAATTTTGCACTGGAAACCCTGGAAAAAGAAACTGCATGAAGCCATTGCGTGATGCTGCAAATGCTATAGCAAAATGTCTAGAAATCTACAGCGCAGCCAAATGTGAGATATAAGGGCAAGTTGTACACAGCAAATGGTAGATGCAAAGAGCCAGAAAAGCATTTTAAGAGCTCTCTGAGGCATTTTTCTCTCCCTCTTGACTGTCCTAACAGTAATGACTGGTTGCCATTAAGGGTCTGTCTCTGGGCCAGCTACGAATCCCAGGAAATGGCTGCGTGACGTTACTTCTGCAGCCTAAAAAGCACAGCTTAAGCTGTATTATGAGAAAAAGAAAACCATTTCAGCAACATGCTTGTATTTTTTGCCTTCAGTGGATTGGAGGTGGGAAAAAGTAAATTGAGGAGCATTGATACACCCAGGCTTATGATTTACTACCCCACCAGGATGCTGAAAAGATATAAGCCCCTTGAAAAGCGTGTTCTGAGGGGCAGCTAAAGCAGTAGGGACGACTGGAGGACTGACCTATGGGGCAGCTGAAATTTTATTTGCTCATTATCCTAGAGGAAGCTGTGATAAGTTTTTTGCCAACAGGCAACATGGAGCTAGAAAATAAGAAGTCCAAGATGGCATTTAGAGAGATGTATCCTTTTGCAGCAGGCCATCAGCCTCACTTGCATTCTTTTCCCTGTTGACTATTTGCATCACCCCTCTTCATTTCTCCAGCTCACTTTTGACTTCAAAGAGAGTAGTCACAACCTGCTTATTCTTACAGTGTGCAAGTGTGCTATGAAGACCCTTGGGAAAAGCAAGTGTGCCACCCTAAGAGGTGAATTGGATTTTAGGGACTAAGCTACAAATTTTGTTGAGAGTACCTTAAAAATGGGCATGAAGCTGTGAAACTCCAAAGATTCTTGTCTTTAAGGTCCATGGATAATCAAGTAAACACAATGACTCCACTTCTCCTCGGCATGTCATTTGTTTACTAGTCTCCTGTTGATACACATGTAAACTTATGATTCTGCTTGCTATAGAAGGTAAAACTAAAAATTGCTTCCTATGCCAGCTGTTGGGTTTTGGTTTATTTTTCTCTTGAAGTAGGAGATATCCTTCACGTTAGACCTGAATTCTGTGCTTCAGCTTGCCATAATCATAAAGCACATAGGATTTGCGTTCAGACCAGGCCTGGCTCCCTCCTAGGGAGCAATTTCACTTTACAAAATCAGCTTATAATTGCCTAAAATTTGCCACAGGAAATGACTTTATGTTTTTTAAATGCTTTCCCCTCTAAAAGAAACTGACTGTGGAGGGGGAAGTCCAGACTTAAAAAACTGTGAAGGTTGGTTGTGCTGTTTGGAGGAAGGGATAGAAAGAGAGAGGCTCCTGCAATACAAAGTCCAGGATTGTGTGTGCACAGCTCCTCAGTGTATTTGCAGAATACCACCCACCCTTCATGAAGAAGAAATGGCAGGACATTTTCCTTTTATTTGTCTCAGTTCCTGGATTTTACGAGTTAATGTATCCCTTTCTCACCAGGCAGCAGCCAACCAGAGATGAGATTTTCATGCTGTATTGGGAAGGGTTCTAATGACGTTTTCTGTGGTCTTTGTCATTACTATAAGGTGCAGCAAAAGTTTCCCTGTGTTGTGACAAAAAGCTGTGCTAATGATAACAAACTATAGTTCTCCTTGCTACTGCAGATGACTCAAAGGTTAATTCCAACTGTTAATGTAATGGGCACAGCCGGAGAAAGCTTTCAGCAACAGGGCATTTTGTAACTGGCATCTCGCTGTTAAATTTGTCTCTCTAACCTGAGTCTTGCTGATTTTTTTCAAGGCACCGCATGTCAGTAAATATAACTCTGTAGACAGACAGGCGGTCGGGATGAACAGGATAGAAAGTCTTTCCATGACTGTCAAAAGATGGGGTATATCATAGTTGGTCAAAGCAACAAAGAGAGCTCAAAAAAAAGGAGGGGAGAGAAGAAAAGACAAAGGGAAATGTTCTATTTCGCTTCCCCTGAGCAAACATGTAATTTCCATGATTTCTTTTTAATGACTCTCTTCTGAAGCTAGTAGGTACTGATTTATGAAAAGCTGTAAAAGATCAGGTGGAACCCTGCAGGACGTCGTTTACAGCTGCACGGATTGCAGCCCGTCTAATTTGTCTAGTAAAGTGTGAGCTCATGGCGCACATCACCCAGGCCATAAATTTCATGTTCAGACCTTCTGTCTAGGGGCTGGGTCAGGGGGAAAAAAAACTGTTGATGTGTGCAGATGCTCTGAAAGCACAGCTTTCCCTTGGTGCATGCGAGGAGACATCACAGACTCTTCGCAGTGAGACAAATTCCTGTTCGTTGATAAACTGTCCAGATGTCCTCTCTGAGGAGGAAAGTAACTAATTTTTGTTTGGAATCCTACAAGAAGAAAAATGATACTTTACAGTGCTGGTTATTCTGAGGTCACTTGCATTAAAATTAGGTCATATTTTTTTGTCCTGATGATACTTTGATCCAAGTAATAAACATAAAAGCTCTTTTGGGCCACTCTAATTCCTAATCCTAGAGACCTGTTCTATTTCAACTTGTTTATACTTTTTTTTTTTTTTTCATTAGTGATTCTTGAGTCAGGCCTTGTTTTATTAGATTTAACTTAAAAGGACATACTAGGCTAGAAAAAAAAAATCTCCATGCTTTATCACTGAGAACACTTCATAAATACTCTTAATAAATGTCTTGGGATTGCAGATGCTATACCCAGAAAACTATAAATAAAAAGCATTGGCTCTTCATGGGACAAACAGTAGTCAGCGAGACGCAGGCTGTACAGCTACTGAATAAAAATATCTTGGGCCTGATTATCAAACCTGAGCCTTTACCTGGAGGGCATTTAAAGCTGTGTATCATGTAGGTGCCTAAGATCTGTTTTTAGCATGAGAGCAGTAACCTGAAGTGTGCTGCATCTTCTGTCCTCAGCTCAGTCTTTGTGTCAGTGCAGCCACGCTGTGCTTTCCCTTTTTTAGTGTTTCGGGGGCAGAGCAGTTTTCTGGTGTCTTCTGTCACTTTCCTTCCCATCTACGGCTGTTCCCAGGATATGAGGTCTGTAGTTGATGCGAGTGATCACAGTCATTTGCAGCAGCTCCTTGTCCTGGCTGGGCTCCGGAGGGAAGGTAGTCAGGCGAAAGGTGTCCCATCAGGGACATTGCTGATGGTGAATCTACAGTGGTGTTATGTCCATTTGTGGTTTTGAAGTTAAGATTTTCAAGCATCTAATGATCTCTTTAATTAGGGCCTGCAATCCCAGAAGGGAAGAAGATACTAATATAATTTTCTGAGCCTGAAAGACATCAGCTGATTGATAACAATTGGCAAAACATCAGAAGTAAAAGGTGCTGTTTAATATGTAGCCAATATCAAAAGTTATTGTTTCGCAAAGCTATATTGTTCTTTTCTTCAAAGGTAAAAGGTAAAAGTCTCGGTGTAACTGATGTGGTATTTCCTGATTCCAGCGCAAGTCAGATGTACTGCAAGGGTATGCTATTGTAATGCTGCCGGTCTTGATGAAACTTCATAAAGACTTGTGTTGGGATTGAGAAGGTTTTTTTGGATTTTCTAGGCTGCTTATGAGCTTAAATTCACTGGTATTTAAATACTTTGTTCTCTTTGGTGCCTTTACAATCTCCCCCCTTTATGTTTTTTCCAATGCTCAGAGATGCCTTAGGTTTGGGGTGAAGACAGTGTTTTACAGTCCAGATCAGTTCTCTAGTACCAGTAGCTATCACCTACGCCTTACACTGTGTGAGCCCTGCCTTTAAATTTTGGTGTTAGTCTAACCACCTCTCATTTTCACTTCTTTCCGGTGACAAAAATCACTTCAGGTGGATTCAGCTGCAGTGGTCAGACTCCTGTGCAGGTGATGTTTCACTAGAGCCACAGGGAAAAAGAATTATGGGGCAGAAAAATAGTTATCACTGCAACTTTGCAGTCTGCTTTGAACATCCCCTAGTTCAGTCTCCTGTGCTCATGAGTAGCACCATCATAGTAGCACAGCTAAGCACATGCTTATCTTTAAGCCTGAGGTAGACACCCATAAGGTGCTTTACTTAAAAGGGAGTACATATGTTTCTCAATGGGGGCTAAAAAGCTGTCCAGAATGGACATATGTTTGTCAGTGGAGGGAAAAATGCAGAAATAGAATTGACGTCTCTAATAAGATCTGACTGGTCAAGGAAGTCATTATTGTACTAATTAGCACTGAGAGACTGGAATTAGTAAGATGTCTTATCAGTAGAAAGAAATTACTGATTCTATTGCTATTCAGGGGCTTCTCACACCTCTTAAAATAAGATAGCAAGTCAGTGAGGAGGAACAGCTGAGAACAGCTGGGTGTCTCCTCCAAGCTGCTTGCCTGGAAGACCTGTTTCAGAGAGGAAAAAACCCTGCCTGGAAATGAGTGTGTCTTTCCATGGACTGCAGCAATAGTTCAGAAAACTAGCTGGGCCTATTTGTGGTTATTTTTAGATAGCTAAATTGAGGTGTGGTAGAGCCTGACTCTAGTGACATCATGGGGAAGGGCTGGTATTTATTTTTAGTCTTGATGCTTTCAAATAAGAAGTTACAGCATGCTCACAAGACCTTGAAAACAAGAGTATTCATAGCAGACGGAAATGAATTTCTGGATCAATATGTGAAGAGCCATTTTTTCTGTTTGCAATATGCAAAGTGCAGGGTCAGCTGCAATATATTCCTTCTTCATAAAAACATTATACGTTTAATCATTTTTTTCTCAACAGCTTATAGGTAGACTTAAGCAGGTGGAAAAAGGTTTAAATGGGCAAAGAAGCATGGATATATGTTTTGTTTGATTCATTGTGTCGGTTTTGTTTGTTTCTTACTGGTTTCTTCATTGTTTTCCAAGTAGAGAAGTTGGATGCAAATCATGTCAGTTCAGCATCCTTCATGAGCACCAAGTTAATTTCAAAGGCCAGAGATGATTCAGGTCTCACTTCTAAATTTTTTGTATGATATCCTTATGGAAGGTTCAGTCTTAAAGTGAGCATTCATTTTAAACTGGACATGGCAATTGCATTTTACATTTGGTTTAGTGTACTTAACAGTTTTCCTCATTTCTGGCTCTATGCACTGCAGAATGCAAGTCTTGTCCAGTTACATTTGTGTCACACATTCACTTAACATTTGATTTTTAGACTTGATATAATTTTTTTAAAGCCACTAGTGTCTTATTGTTTGTGGTCTAACTTAGTAGCAGCATTTGGGATTTGTCAGTGTTTGTCTGAACATTTAATATGTGTAAATTCTACCAACATGCTCACCTTGGAGTCTTGAGTGTGCATCATTTGTGTGTTGTTTGGGACTAGGTGAATCACATAAATGTAATCTAAATTAGGCTTGTCTTTGCTAATGCTTCACACGTTAAATTGTAAGGTAACAATACACTTTGTGAATTGGTGATGCTTCAGTGATTTAAACATGGGCTGTTTAAATTATTGTTACTTATTGTTTAACTTAATGTTAACATTTAAACATGAGAAGCTGGTGCTCTTAAGCAAGATGATTACGCAGCGTTCATCAGAGCTGCCAGCGTGCGCACATGTTGTGGCCTCAGCAGCAGATAACTTCCATAGACAAACAGAAAAGCCACATCTAGCCTGCAAGCTCCTGCCAGTGCCAGTGCTAAGTTTAGACACAAGATAAATCCATATGTATCCCTGCTCCCTAACTTTCATCATATTCTGTTTTGTTTCAGGCCATCAAATCTTCTCCTGGACCAAAGTAACATTGACATTTCAGCCTTCCGCACGACAGGTGATTGGCTCAATGGTTTTCGGACAGGACAGTGCAAAGACATTTTCACGGGTGTGGAGTACAGTACCTGTGATACAATAGCCAAGATTTCTACCGAGTAAGTTTGAATTGACTACAGCTCTTTATCAGTGGTTGTGGCTGGAGGTACAAGTTTAAACATAAGCATAAGGGTAGTGTTTTTATACAGAGTTTCCAGTTTTAACTAAAATATTCCTACATTTAGAGAGTAGTATTTTTTACATTTACATTTGAAGAGTAAAATATTGTTGTAGTTGCAATACGCTTGCAGGAAACTTAGATGCTCTGGTGACTGTCTGAAGGCCACGGTCCCATAGCTTTTTCTCGCTGATGACAAGGAAATTCCCAATTTCTTCTGATATGGTAGCACTGTGCGTTATCTGGTATACCAGCATCATTTTCTTTCACTCACAGTTTAGGAGTTTCTCTCTTGATTCTTTATATTCTGCCTTTTATATGGGGGTTTCCCCACAGCTGGCACGAGTGCCAATCTTTTCTTTTATTGACCATCCCATATTCCATCAAACCACGTGAGACAGAGCAAGCTCTTTGTAGCTGCTTTCCTCCTGCATGCTAATAATTATTCAGGGGCTGAACTCCCTCCTGCCTCCAATTTTGACATTTAGACATGCTAAACTTGGAAGTTTACAACTTGCAAGTTTATGACATTTAAATGCAATCCGTCTTTGGTTTTGTGATAAGGAAGAGTAAGGTAATGTTCTCTTGGCACCTGAAAAGGCATCAAGTACAGTTATGAGCTTACTGCCAAAGGAAATCTCGATTCCCTGTTGGGCTAGCTGGATACATGACAAGTTGTGAAGAAGTAAGCAGCAGCTGCTGCGGTACCGACAATTAAACACATCAATGCCATTAATTAGCATATTATTGCAACAATAAAAAGGCTGCTAATGGCTTTTTATAACAATTACCCTTTGGGGACAGTGCAGAAATCCTCTAGGAATGCCCAATTTCCTGTGAGCCACTGGTTAATTGGCCCTTCACAAGTGTTAAACCACTTCTGTGTTGCACAAGGAGCAAAGACTGGGCAGCCTGGAGAAAGGAGAGGTGAAAAACAGGGTAGACGCTGGAAGCTTGGCCATGTAGCCGTTACTCTCAATGCTGATATCAGAGTGAAGACAACCATTCAGAGGGCTCAGCACGTAATAGCGAGATGTCAGCAATACTCAGGAAAAGCGGTCGGGCTGATAGGGGGATGGAGATGTTAGAGAGGCTCAAGATCACAGCTGGCCCAGAAGTGAGCCCCTTGCCCCTCAATCTCAGTGCGTGTATCGCTGGAGAACACTGTTTCATTGTCTTTTCTTCCAGGTAAGCCAACACAAGAAGACTAAATGAGTTTTTTCTCTTTTTTTTTTTTTTTTGCAGCCCCCTGCTGTTTTCATACAATGGCTCTCAGTATTTTTCATACAAGGGCTTGTGTTTCAGCAATATCACCATACCTGGAGGCTCCTCCAATGCAGCAATATAAGATGTGCGAGTTGATTGCTGTTTGCTCACATCAGCACTAGAAAACACAGAGATAGTATGCTCACTCACCCAATGCATCTTCTCTTTTTTTCCAGTGACGTGAAGAAAGTTGGCGTTACAGTTGTGGGGCCTCAAAAGAAGATTGTTAGCAGTATCAAAGCTCTAGAAACTCATACAAAGAACAGCCCTGTTCCTGTGTAAGGTACCAAAATGATGTTGCTCAGGAGAGAAACAAAGAGAAAATTTGCGTCACAGGGCAAAAGTGATGGCTGATAAACGGCAGAATTTAAAGTTCTTTGCAACAGCTTTGGAAACATAATGGTTGAAATTTCAAACCCACTAAGACACTCAAATATTGAGTATAAATGCCTTAAAAATAGGAGCGAACTTGTTTTCTATCTGTTAATCCTAAAGGGTGGGTGCTCTTGACTGACTGTTAATGCAGATAGTAAATGTCAAAAGAAAAAGTATGTAAAAAATCCTTCCAAGTAAAAACCAGTGATACTAAAACCTAGAGCCATTTGAATAATAAGTGACTGAATAACACAAAAACCCATGGACATAAAAGCTGTGTATTTGATCTATACAGCAAATGAGAAGAAAGAAAGACTTGCAGTATTTTTATACAGAAGAGATCTGTAACAGGTATTTTATTTCTTTAAAAGCAAGGAAAATAGAGGACTATACCTCACAACCTGTCTGGCCATATTTACTATAATGTCATTGTAACATGCTATTTCAACTTCAGAAAGGAACACAGAAATAAAGTTTGTAGTGACTCTGAGTTAGTTGACAAAAGATTTTTGCCATTATGTTAGCTTCCCTAATTGTGTTCATTTAGATGGAAACAAGTCTTAATTTTTTAAAGACTTATTTATTTCCTTTGGGTTTTTTTTCCATTATTGTTTATATTTATGCTTAAATACCTTAACCTGGCTGTATTATTGCCAAGTGCCAAATGTTATCAAAACTTCATTGGTTCAACCTGAGAAATTGTCTGAGGGTTAATTACTAGATTATTTTATACTCATAACTTCATCTATGAAATACAGCAGGAAAGAAAGATGGTCTTTTTTCCAGCTCTGACACTAGACAAAGCATCTGGACTTGAGAATCCTTCCATTTGCTGTGAGTGGCATTTTAACCCAGGCTTGAGTTTTGGCAGAGTTGTCTGCGTTACCCGTCTCTAGATCAGTATCTGCCCCGGTCAAGCACGTACATGTCATTTACTTCCCAAAGGCCTGCTTTCCTGTCCCAATAAGGGCCCCCTATTCTCAGGTGGTGTTCAGGTGGGAGATTTGCCTAGCAAACATAAAAAAGTCAGGGTTGCATCCTGCATTAGCTGAGGATGCTTTTCGGGTTCATTGGGGAGTGGCCCATTTCTGGCTTCCGTCTGGCAGGCTCTGCTCGGGACCTGGGAAGTGTACTACCGTGTGGGCAGTCGCTGGTAGTTACTCTGGGATGGTGACTTGCAGCCAAGGCTAAGTACATCGTTTCAAAGGATGACTTCAGCTGTGAAATAGGGCTTTGGTATGTAATTTTACCTGAGTCTGAGCTAGAAGGCCTCTGTCCAGGCGCTGCCGTTCTGTTAGGGCGCTTGAGGTTTTGGCACAGGTTCCTTAGGCACTTGTTTGTTGAAAGAAAGCAGAAAGGAGCCTATCTTTAGGAAAGTATTCACATTTCCCAGTGGAAAAAGGAGCCTGGAAGGTGGGATTTGAGAGCCCTCCCCCACCTTCAGCATCTTCCCAATAGCGAACTCCTAAGCTGTTGCTCTGGAGCACGTCAGTCCCCGTTCTGTGCAGACGTGACCCTTCGCTCTGAAAATGAGTGGTTTACATTGCAGCGTGAGGCACTTCTTGTGCTACGTACAGGCGAGCTTCTTAACGCTCTAGACGGGATGCGAGGCACGCAGGCCTCAGGCTGTGGGCACTCATGGAAACCACTCCGATTCCCAGCTTGCCATGCCGGAATCTAAACTTGACCCTGATGAATAACAGTGAGTCCCTAAAAGTCCAAGGCTGCGTCGGAGGCAGATGACTATATGGCCCGCCGCCTTCGCTGTGCCTGCAAAGGCAGGCAACTAGTTGGGCTTTCTTTCTTTCTTTCTTGTATTGGTTTCGTTTTTGAAGCTCCTTGTAGCATAGGACATATAAGTAAGGGAAGAGTCAGTTCCTAGGATTTGTGGGGCTGAATCAGCTTTTAAATTGTTCTTCATGGGTCCTGGACTTATAAAATGTAGAGACACAATGTTTATCACACATTCCTAAATAGAAGCAGAATTTGAGACTTTTTAATGAGTGCTGGCAGTGAGTATGCTGTAAAGGACTGGATTTGAAACACACTCACAGGATAATAATTAGTAATATTTTCTGGAAGAAAAATGAATGGGTTTTAAAGTAAGTTGAAATGAAAAATGAAAAATGGAAGAAAATTAAAATAAAGCACTTGAGATGTAAAGAACACTTTTCCTTATCTGCTACAATCTGTTGTGAAATGCAGCATGCTGAATATAAAAGCTGTATTTTCCATTGCTTAGTTCATTCAGAATCTTTCTTTTCTTCAGCTTGAGATTGCTCGAAATCAGACATTGTTAGTGAATTTAAGTCCCCAAAATCCATTTGCAGACATTGTCTGTATCGGGACAGCTTTTTATAACATATTCCTCCTGACGTTTCTCTTCAGCTTCATTCTGCTGGTGAGGGGGCTGTGGGAGGTGGGGGNACAGAACCAGTTCTTAGAGTTTTAGATGATGACTGGAAACTTTGCACCAACCACCCTCAATTTTCTCTTAGTATCATGTCATGTTCCTTGCTCACCGTTTGAGCATGCTCCGTATAAAAGATTAAATCTCACTGATGCTTGGGGAAAAAAGAAACTCAATTTTGCTTTTCTTTGCCATTAGGAGTAGAGAGTTTTAAAATGCATTTAGTTTTCTCTCCCTGTCAAAAGTTGATTTGTACTGTAAGTGGCCTCTATTGCAAGCATCCTATACTCCCTGTCCCTGTGTACATATGTATACATAGCAGTGTACAATTCTTCATTGTGGAGTAGAGATACTAGAATTTGTGTGGCCATCTTCTGTACAGGACTTGCATCGGTTATCATCATCAAGCAAAATGCAACTACTCATAAAATGACATGCCATACTGTTGGTTTTGTATCTTTAAATATAGTTTCTATTTTATTTATTTCTGTTAACATATCTAGTTTTGTGCTGTTACTTAGCATTCAATAAGCAATGTATAATAGATGTGATTTGATTGGCAATATGTATTTACTTTAACTTGTATTTCAAAGCATTACTTACTCATTTAGATTATATATTGTGCAATTGTAGATGGCCTCTTACTAATGTAAAATGATTTGTAGTGGAAACATTTATATTTTTATAATAAACATAATGAAAGTATTTTTTACATACTGGAATACTGAGCTGATTGCTTGGAGGACAAAGTAAATTTATTTGATTAGAGAAGTGTGATAAAATTGTAATTAAATATGGATAAATTCTGAGTGTTAAAGCATGGGTTCGGAGTGAAAGCTAGATATTACCTATATTATATATTAAAAGAAATAAGTAGTGCAGGTTTTAACTGGACAGACCAGCATTTGTGCTAAACTGACTTACATCAGTCAAAGACTTTACTTTCTCTATGGATATGGGAAAACATCATCTACTACAGCCTGCCTATGGGATATTGAAAATGCTGTCATTTATTTTAGTTGTGTCAAGTATTTCCAGACTTCTGCTTTTTTTCCTCCCTTGCCAGTGGACCTCTTTTCATCTTATTACTCTGTTGAATCCAGTAAAAGATGTACTTTTCAACAAAATAAAAAAGCCCACAGCTTACTGTAATTTAACCCCATGATCATTTCTTGCCTCTGAGTATCTGTATTATATAATATTTTGCTCCTGTTTTGTTATGTCCCTACCAAGTTGTTTCCGTATGCTTCACTGAAGTACAATGTCTTTGAAAATGCCAACATACAATTCAACTTTGCATCTCAGGAATTGTCTTCCTAGAAAAACAGGAGTGGTTTCAATGTTTGCCAGTTACTTGAGGAGTGAAGTTACAGGATCTTCCTGTACCATAAATGAATTTGCATGCTTTTGTATATTACTGTGCTCGCCGGTGCAAAACAATGAATGATATATCTGTCGTGGCGTCTGTAAGTTGATAAACTTTATAGATGTGGATGTAGCATACTTTTTTTTTTTTTTTTTTTTTTTTTGGTCTTGGTATCTTCAATAGAAAGGGGAATCACTGAAAAGAGCTACCCAGAATTGGACTTAACTTTAAATGGCAACAGCTGGACTGAAATCCACTTTTTCTTCATTGCACCAGTATGCCTCATGCTGTGTGCTGCAGTGGGAACATATGGTGTCATTTTAACTTCTAATGAGTGGGTTTCAATGCTGTACTTGAATGACGGGCAAGCAGCTCTGTTGGTCTAATCTATGCAGTATGCTAAGTATGTACATTGCGAATAGGTTTCACTTCAGCAGTTGTGTCACACTGAGTTGTGCCTGTCCTTTTAGCCTTACTGGTACATTGTATTTGCTTTATATCCCGAAGGGCACAGTGGATAGTAATGCTTTTATGACTGTTTTGTTTCTTGTAAAACGGTATTAATACTCACAGACAGTTCTGGAATGGCAGTAGGATGCATTCACATGAAGAGCCGCAGAACAAGCAAATGCCTTGCAGCCCACCACCATGTCTCAGCTCAAATCTGGAGGGATAAATTGCTCATAATCAGTTCCACAAATTCAGATATGCCTATTTTTTATAGTAATGTCCAAGTGATGTTTTTCCACTTTGAGTTCCTTCTTAAGGTTGATGTCCAGACCTAGATATCTATACCAGTAAAAGCCTAAGCAGTGCCAAGCAGAATGAGACAATTACTTCTGCTGTCTGACATGTGCCACTCCTGTAAATTCGGACAAATATCCATACTGTTGACTTCCTGTCATTTTCTGAGCCACTATAATTCCTCAGATCCTTTCCAAGCTATCACTGCCTGGTCAGTAATTCCCCATTTATATCTGTGCACTCAGTTCCTTTTTCAGTCCTCAGTCTAATTCTTTGTGTATTTCTTAATGAATTTTACTTTCCTAATTTAAAAATATTTCTCCTAGAAATATTTCTCTTAGCCTTGATTCATTCACATGTCTAAGCATGCACATGCTCATCATCGATATTACTAATGCAAATGGTGAACAGCATGAAACATGGAGGACAGCCTTCTCTTGGCTTCTTTGTTATGCTTTTCAGATGTCCAGAGAACCTCTGATAAATGAAGAGTTCTCAGTATGCAAGATATTTCAGCTCACTCTGCTTTCACATTACAACAATTTCATAATAGCCCATATTTCCCCAGTTAGCTCGTAAGAATGTCATGTGGGACAGCACCAGAAGTCTTACTAAAGACAAGATAAATCACATCTACTACTTTTTAGATTATCCTGTCACAGAAATAAATTAGATGTTTGACATGATTTGTTTATTCTTGACAAATCTTAGTTGGTTTCATAAGACCTTGTAATCCTCCAGCTGCTTAGAAATGTATTGTGTGATATATATATATCTTTCTGGGTATTTGAGGTTAGCATACCTAGTCCGTAAATTGCCTGGCTCTGCTTTTCTCCCCTTTTTAAAGCTCAGGATGATTTTAGCTCTCCTCCAGTTGCCTGGCCTCCATGACTTCTCCAAGAGAAGAGCCAGTGGCTACTCTTGGACTAGTGCCTTAAATTGCTACAGTAAATCTCACAGACTCTGCAAGCCTGAATGCATTGATCACTTATGCTGACTCCTAGGTTTCCTAATTGTAAAATAAAAATAAAATACATACTGGCAAATATTTTTACTGCGTGCCCAGGTTTTCAGCTTATGTCTTGACTTTTTGCAAGCAAGCAACTGCTAAGAGTTACTATCAAATAAGCATGGAGTAACATCCGTTTGGTTAGCAAATTTCATTATTTGTTTTCAATTACATTGAACAACTGAGGTTCATCACTACTGTATGACTTTGAAGTTGGATGATAAGGTCAAGCATCCTACAAAGGTAGTTGAGACCCACTGTCTGGGATCGTTACAAATCTTTTAATTCACTCTGCTGCTTTCTTCATAAGGGGGGAAATATACTTTTATCTCCACTCCTCTTCCATCCAGTTTATCCTAATATTATTAGAAAGCTTAATTTTTAAATCTCTTCAGTAAAGTGAGCCACTTGAGTTTACCCACCGTGGATTTGTAATTAATACTGAGTTTAGTTTCCAACCCTTTCAAAAGTGTATGTTTGCAAGAGAGTGTGAAATGACCAGAGCTTTATATTCTTTATTTTGGGGGATTTAGGGAAGCGGATGTTGAGCTCATATTTGAACTGATTCATCGCTAAGCCATGATACTTAGCAGCAACAGTAAAGCACATCGGGCTGTAAAGCATCAGACCTGAGTTCTCAGGCGCTCATAGACATCATCCTCCTGCGTATGTAAGGTGCCTGTGGGTTGCTACTCTAATAAATGTTACATATCCTTCCCAGAAGAAACTGTGCTGTAACTATACATTGAGGCTGCTTCTCCGCTGGCAAAGTACGCATGCCTTGGCGTTGCTGAGCAGCCGTTCGTGCTGGGAAGGCACTGCCTCTTCAATGCCACAGCCAAAGCAACATCTGCCGTAGGAGGCCTATGGTCCTCACCCCAAAATGCTGTGCAGGCCCTGGCCCAGCTCCCCCTCACAGGGCTGGATTTCTCCTCCTGGCACAAGGCCTGCAAGGATGAAAACTGAGCGTTTAGTCTCGCTGCATTCGCATGAGCACTGAGTATAACATTTAATTTTAAGGCACAGAGCTGAAATGAAGCCAGAAAAAACATATATATGCTAAAAATGATTTGTTTGAATGAAAAAGAAAATGGAAGTCTAGTAGCTTTGCACCATAGTCTGACCAGTGATTCAAATAAGCATCTCTGAGGCTAATTCTCCTGTCGTCCCCCCTCCCCACCCAGCAGAAACAAGTCCTTGGGTATAGTTTACAGCTTGAAGCGTTTTATTTTCGCAGGTTGGTTCACTCTTTTCACTTTCATTACTCTCAGAGCTCCCATCTTGCCTCATGTAGTTCAACAGACCCCAAAATTAGGCTCAAACCACAGACGTTTTGTGTGTTGCAGCACCCCTTCCTCCTGCAGATTTTCCTTGGTACCTGCCGTCCCCTGCCATGGCCACCAAACATCCTCCTGACCCCCTCCTCCCTGTGCTGGCGAAAGGGGGGGCCCCAACCACTGTGGCTTATAGCCCAACCTACCAGAGACCCCAAAAATCAGGACGGGAGGTGACTGAAGTAATATTTTAGAGCCAAAGCAGTATTTCAATAGTTGCACTGTTAGTTGTTTGCCTTGCTGCGCTTTCCATTTCTGATCTCTTGCCGTACAAGTTTAACTATGTGGTGTCCCACCAGACATTTAGATTTGCCTGTGATTTTTTTTCCCTATAAATCACACTCAGTGTAGACATTTCCTCCCACTTAGGATTTAGAGTGGTAGAATAATAATTTTAGCTACAGAATGATATTATTTTAATAAAAACAGATGATGCTTAAAACAAAAACAAAAGCAAAATTAAGAAAAACAAAACCAGCAAACAAGCGCGCGCGTGCACACACACGCACACACACACCCCCCCCCAACAAAATCCACCAAAAATCCAGGTTATTGAAAGGAGTAGTTCCTCTTTAGCTCATAATTTGGACACTGAATAGGTATCCCCCACACAGGCTGGTAAAGTAAGGATCCTGGGTGTTCTCCCCATCTTTTCTGTGGTATCCGGGTGGCTTTTTGCACAGCTAGCTGGATGTTTGCTACCAGGTTTGGTCACTGCTAAAACATGCAGCTTCCCCTCAGGCTGGTTGTCAGCTAATCAACAGTAATGATTCCCTGCTTTTAGTATGCACCTTAAAGCTGTATCTCCTTTTATTATTTTACTATTTTTAATGTCTTTCCTTCTCTCTCATAAAGGTTTTTTGGGGGCTTTAGTGGAGGACTAATCCACAATTCCCAGTTATGTATAATTTTTTTAGAAAAAGTTATGCCTCATTAACTGAGTTAATACTTGCCTAATTGTAATAGCAAAGCAATAAAATTCAGTCCTTACACAATGTGATACTGTAACTTTCTTTCCTCTAACTGATGGAGCACTGGGCTACCTGCCAAGGAAGTCAAATGGAAATAGGAAACAATATGAACAAATAAAATCTCTTTCTGAGGTTTAGATATAGATATTTTCTTGGGGTTTGTTTGTTTGTTTTATCTTCTGTCATTACTTGATTCGTTTTTCTTTCTTTCTGTTCCCAACTTTCATTCTGTCATTGTGCATGTGGGGTTTTGGGGAGAGGAGGAGTTGGCCCACAGAGGAATTATTTTTCTGCTCCTTTTTACCTCTTCCGCATATATAAGCTATCCCCTTCATATAAGGTTCCATAATTTATTTTGAAAAACCAAGCATATCAAAGATACCAAAAACGTGTATGTGAACACTTCCCCACCATGGACTATATAAAGAACTGTTAACTAAGCCAAAGAAATAATTAGATTCCTTCAAACAAATATAAAATAATGTAAAATAGAGAGATCAAATTGAAGTAAACCTCTGTCCCTGGCACCAGCCAACCATTGTAACTTGTAACACAGCTTTATAAATTTCCTGGTGCTTATGCTGCAAGCAGGCCAGATAAGCGGTCCCGTGCCGAGGCAGAAGGAAGGCATGCTGAAGCACAAGGCTGAAGAAGTCAGAGACCTTCACTAGCCTTCATATCCAAAACTAGAGTGTATTCTTTCTCCCTTCTCCTGTGGTTTCTATTCAGTATATCCTCTGCTGAACAAGTACCATAGCTGGCTAAGCCATGCATTTGTACTGAAAAAAAGGGTATTTAATAACACCCACATGCTAACCAGGTCCTCCATGCTGTTAGTGCTTAAGATAAAGTTGCCTGATGCTAGATGGTGAAGTAGGTCTACATGGTACAAACTAGTCCGTTACCTTGGCTGTGGTTTTGGACATAAAGTATATAAACATTATGAATACAAGTAGCTCTTTAGATTATTCTCTTTGGCTTCCACAATATCTACTGCTGTTTGGTTTTCAAGTACTCTCAGTCTGAAGTGCATTTTGTGCAAAGCTGTGAAAAAATGTCTGATTCTATGTACTTCTGGTCTGTTTTTAACTATGGCAATCACACTGCCAAAAGAAGCCCCCTTTTCCCCCAGTCTACCTGCTTCAATGACATGCCAGTTTTCTCTGGTATCTGTTACGTGCCTTTTTAGAGGAACCTCTCTCCCAGGATTCCTTCCTTGGCCCACATTTTTACGTTTAGTATAGGCAATCACTAGTTGTTATATGGCCTCCTAATGAGACCGTATAATGATTTTGGCTACAGTCTTTTTTTGCTAAGTGCCTCCTAGGGGAGCGCTAAAATTACAGATTAAATACTTTGCTGGTCTCAAAAGAAAAATCTTGTGGGTTGTAGTAGATACTGCTCCACGAGAAGGGGTGCTGTTCAAAACATAACAGAACAAAAGTTTTCCATCTTGTGAGAAACTAGTGAAACAATAGCCTTGGAAAATTTTCTCCTAATCTTTCAGAACTTACTGAAGCAATCTGAAAGCCAGAGCAGACACTTGCTTAGCCCATGTCCTTGGTGTCGATAGAGTATCCTGACTCAACAAGCACAGAGTCAAATGAATCAATGGCCAAAAATGTCTTAGCAGTTTGCCCAAAAGGTATCTTCCAAAACCAATTGCTACGTTTCTATATAAATCTCTCTGCATATATGTCCTGGTTTCAGCTGGGATAGAGTTAATTGTCTTCCTAGTAGCTGGTACAGTGCTATGGTTTTGAGCTAGGTATGAGAAGAATGTTGATAACGCACTGATGTTTTCAGTTGTTGCTAAGTCATGTTCAGTCTAAAGTCAAGGTTTTTCAGCCTTTGATGCCCAGCCAGCAAGAAAGCTGCAGGGGCACAAGAAGCTGGGAGGGAACACAGTCAGGGCAGCTGACCCAAAGTGGCCAACGGAGTATTCCATACCATATGACGTTTTAGGAACTGCGGCGGGGGCATCGTCGCTCGGGGACTTCCGGGTACGTCGGTCGGTGGGTGGTGAGCAATTGCGTTGTGCATAACTTGTATATTCCAACCCTTTTATTATTACTGTTGTCATTTCATTAGTGTTATCATTATCATTATTAGTTTCTTCTTTTCTGTTCTATTAAACCGTTCTTATCTCAACCCACGAGTTTTAGTTCTTTTCCCAATTTTCTCCCCCATCCCACTGGGTGTGGGGGGGGAGTGGGTGAGCGGCTGCGTGGTGCTTAGTTGCTGGCTGGGGTTAAACCACGACAATATATGACTTCTTTCTGCAAGTAACTGTTCTTGTCACACTGTAAAATGCTTTGAGTTTTCTGTGATAGGGTTGTCTGTGTGTAAGTGGTCTGAGTTACTGTGATGCTGAAACTATATTTTTTAAATATTTATTCAATAAAAAAATGGCATGGGCTTGGATTGCCACATATATGAAATGCACTTAATGTTTTAGTCTAAATGTTAGCCCTGTATCTTGAGGGAGAGATTGCCAGTATTATGCAGAGAAAAACTACATCTTCCAGTACAAAAGACTATGAAAAAGCTCAAGAGAGTTGTCAGAAATTTCACCTACAGTTTGCGAAGAGCTGATTAATTTTCCAATGGGAGGGTGAGAAAAAAAAAAGGTCTGGTTGAGTACATGAAATACCAAGCACAGTAAAATCAGAGGCAGCAGTAGAGGACTCGGGGGATGCATTCCTGTTTCCTTCATTTAGCCTTAGCTGAGCATGGACACAGGGCTGACATTACCGCTCTCTCCAGAGATGCTGTGCAGGGTCCTGCATGTGGAGTGGGAACAGTGCATTATAAATCTCCTTGCAGAGTGTAAGAATGTAAGATTCTTGGAAGAAAAATATGTCGACGCCTGTGTCATTTAAGGGTTGTGGCATTTCAAACCTTGCAATAATTGCCTAGCACTTTGCATTTGTGAGAAAGTAGAATGAGATGTCTTAAAAGTGGGTTCTGCATATTGTAAAAGTCCAACTGTGACTTGGAGAAACACCCCTGAGACTTATTGCTGCCATTATAAGCTTAGAGTAATGTGCACATATTTTTCTTTTTAGACCACGTACGTTTTATCCAACTCTCAGAGGTAAAAAAAAAAAAAGAAAGCTCTGTTAAATTTGGGGTGGTTTTTTTTCTTTGTTTTGATTTTCCTGGGTCAGGCACACCCACGCCAATGCATGTCGTGAGGTCGGCTTGTTGTCCTGCTAGCTGGTGGCGAGTCCCAACCACCGCATCCGTGGCGTCATGCACTGTGGTGCCATGGCCTCCAGGGGTCTGTCTGAAGGCCACAATTTCACTGTTGGGGCTGGGATTTCCAGGCCTGCTTCCCAGCTGCAGAAGGGCCCAAAGCAGCAGCTCCAGGGGATGGCGGCGTGGGAGGGGGCTTCATTCAGGCTGCAAACTCGGGAGCTCGGTGTCAGGCTTCCCTGTGGGTTACCAGCACCTGGCACAACAATTCCCCAGTGCTTGCTGGGGCACAGTCAGTTTTGGCAAGGCTAAAAGTAGTGAACGGTGGTAGAATACTTTATTAAGGAAAATGCTCATCACCTGAATCCCATTAAAGTTCATTCTCTGTGTATATCGGTTGATGTGCCTTGGCAACAGAGGAGGGCCAAGGTAGCAGCACGGGCTTTGTTAAACACCTCAGTCAGCTTTGGTTCTCGTTGGTTTTGTCATTGCGTTTTTGGAAGATCTCAGGCCTACTTTGTAACTTAACAACTGGAAATTTTCTTCCTTCCTTTCAAACTTCTTAATGTACCTTAAGTCAGCTTTATACAGAGGGTGGGAATGATTAAATCACAACAAATGGAAAAACACATACAATGATGGGTGTAGCTGTTGAATAATTCAGAAGTTTTCACTTGGGCACTAGCTATGCTTCAAAATCAGCAGCAAAACCAATTATGAAACCTGTCACTGAAGTCTTTTTAGAAAGTGATAGGCTGGAGTCTGACAGAAATCATTTGGTATAGCTGAGGCATGGCCCGAGGCACAAAACCTCTTGGTCTTTTGGGCTTCAGGCTGCGTGATTCACCCATAGTCACACAGCTCTTCCCACCCCTATTCTTGAAAAGTCTTTGGACTAAAAGACAAATAGCATCGTTCCTGCTGCCCTGGTATGCCAGGCACAGACAGAGGACAAGACTTGTTGCAAGTGTCTCAGGTGGCCATTAATATTTCTGATGCCTGAATCAGGGCTGATTCCAACCCAGTATGGTCCCTCTGCCACCATGCTGCTCAGCCTTGCCTTGTTATTGCTACAAAATACGGACATATTATGAAAGTTGCAAAGTGGGGGGGNCACATTGCTCTCCTGCTGCTCATCAGTCGTAGCTTTTCTCTCACTTTCCCTCAGCCCTCCACCCTCACCATTTTAGTAAGGAGAGAACAACTCGTGCAATCTGTTCAGCGAGAGAAAAACTCATCTGAGCACAATTTCCTCTTCTCTGTTGTTGAATATAACTTCCCTTGGGTAGGTGAAAATTTTGGCAGTCTGTACAAAGACTAGCAGAGACTGAAGCAGAAGCTGTAATAGAGCTGTTATGACTTGACAGCCCTGTTTTGTAATGCACTGGGGGATTTTATTACAAGTCAATTGTAGCTTAAGAAATTTAAGAGTATGGCATCTGCTTGTGTGATTTTTTTAAATGCTTAATAAATGAAATTGCCGTAGATTTTAACATGGGGACTATGGCTGTAGCAGGCCTGGATGACTTTTAATAAAAACTAAAATCAATCAAACAACTTGATTTTGTTGGCAAGTTTTTTGCTCTGTAAGTGGAAATAAATGTTTTTGCAGCTCTAATAATTTCACACGCATTTCTTCAGGTAGTGGCAAAACACTGTATTTTTATACTGTTTGCTGAGTGCATTGGTTTTTTGCTGAATTTGTGTTTAAAGAACATCCTGTTAAAGATCATTTAATGTAGCCTCACGAGGACCTGTGTCACTACAGTGTGTATCAATGATGACTGAAAGCTTGAAGAAAGAGTCCTGTGACTCGAGAAAAGACCTTTCACCTCCCCCCTCACTGTAACCGTTCTTTTTCTTGAATTAATTAAGGGAGAGGATGATAGCAATTAAAGCTTCAAATCACTGGCTCCATGTACTCATACTATAGCTTCTTTTTATTATAAGACTATGATTCACAGTGGTGACAGGAAAAGGGACAACACTTTAAAAGGGAGGCAATGACGGGTTCTTTGCTACCAGCATTTTTCAAATCCTAAATCTCATGATAGGTGAAATTGTAGGCTCCAGCGTGTCTGGCTCTGAAACCTGTCGTCTTTGGACAGGACTAGTTTTACTAGTTATTAGTATTGTTGTGATGGCACATCACATGCGGTATGAGCCAGCTGAAGAAACAGGGCAGAAAGTAATGCAAACCATCGAGGCCCCCAGTGCTGCCACAGCCAGGCTCACACTGAGCCCCCCCCCTTCTCGGCAGCCTGGCTGGGGGAGCCACCCGTGGGTGAGGACCCATGGGCCAGAGCAGGGACCGACCACACTCTCCCCCGTGGGAAACTCAAGGGCTGCCGGAGGCTCTGGGGCCAGGAGCATGGTGATGGGCTCCCAGAGGCAGCCGCTCCATCAGCTTTTCTAGGCGTTTGCTTTTTTTGGTATATTTTCAGCTGCAGTCCTATGCAAAGGTGCATATTAGCATGACTCAGGTTCCTGTGGGAAGTCCCTGTTTGATGTTATTGGGAGCATGCTGTTGAATAAAATTATATAAATCATATAAAACTATATACTTCAGTGTTTACTCCTTGGCAGAGTGATGGGAGATAATCGGTGGCCTATCTTTGGAAGAGTAGTCAGTTTGTATCTACTCTTAGCCCTTAACTGGGCTGAAAGACATCATCCTTCAAAACCAGGTCATTACAATACCCATTATAATCTCATTATAGTGCTGTAATGTTGGGCTCTATACCTTGCTGTGTTCCCCTAAAACTTAGCTCAGTCCCCTAGCCTTGCTTAATCCACATCTGTTTGTAGGACTAATTCTTCCAGCCTGCACTGGAGACACTACCTATTTCTGTGAACTTCTGCCATTTGAATGAAAAAAAAAGTTTAGTTAAAAAAAAGTCCTGGAAAAAAAGAAAAACAGAAAGTGTTTGAGTCAGTCTGCTTGTCCTGTTTTGAAACAAATGCCTCTGCCTGCATCTGGGATCTCAGAGTAGATTTTAATGATAATTTAGACTTCACAACAGCAACCCAGGGGGTTAAAAATACACCATGTGTTTGGGTTTTTTCCCCCACAGTTAGAAACAGGACCTCTTTAGTGCATACAGCCTTACAAAGTATGTGATACTCTCGCTGGCAGTTATCAGCGGGGAAAACCTGATGCATTGAATGCCATCAATAGACATCACTTACACCTCAGATACGTCTTAATTTTCTTAGTGTATGTTCATTAACCACCATTTTAGAAAGCTTATGTTAAAGCAGCAGTTTAAAACATGTGAAAATTAGGGGTGGTGGCATGTCCGAAGCCTGAAAGTTGCCATCCAGGTAAGTTGAAGTGGTCCTTACATTGGAAGAAGGCCATGTGTCTCGTGGCCATGGACAGAGAGCAGAAGTTGTCCTTTGGGCAGAGCCAAGCGGTGCCCAGTGCACTGCAGGACGTGCAGCTGGAGTGTGCATCCACCCCCACCAAGGGTGCTGCTAAAGCCAAAGTGCTGGGCAGCACCCTCGAAGGAGGCAAAGGCCCAGCCTCCATCTTTTTTCTTTTTTTTTTTTTAAACAAAAGAGCACATCTGGCTGTGGATTCCACAGTGTTACCTCCGGAGGATTTTTTGGGGCAATCTTGATTCTCAAAGCATCGGGGGATTGCTGGTCCATGGAGCACAAAAACCTGAGGAGGCCAGAAAAACTGGGATTTTGAGCCCTGCTGAAGACTTGAAAAGCCCTGCTGGGATGCTTGCTACCACACACGACTCCCAGATACCCAAAGGAGGAGAGTGCAGGTATCCATGCCCACCTGCCAAGAAACTGGAAATTTCCAGGAGCCCAGGCTCAAGCCAGATGTGTAGCTGGAGTTTATATGACTTCCCTTACTCCTTCAGATCCCTGGCTTTCTGCTCTGAGGCAGTCCTCACAGCAGAGAAACTGAGATGGGGACATCTGTAAACTTACTAGCTGCGTACCATGTTGCTTTGGGGATAAATATTTTTAGAATTTTCATAGAACATTGCAATTTCCACAAATCAGCATTTTGTAATGAGAAGGTGTTTTCTCAAGGGCATTGCAAACAATCCTGCTGAAAACCATACACCTGCAAGGTGGTGGGACAGGAATATACAGAGGACACAAGCTAGCTCAGATCTACCCAGTACCATATGCTATGTTTAATCTTCATTTATACCCATGTGAACATCTATGCCCTGCACTGTGGGTGCTGGGAAATTGAAGAAAATGAGATGTATACTAGATTTATACTGAGTTCCACTATTTTCTTCTTGACTCATGGACTCCTTTTTGGAGCAAATCAGCTCATTCATCTAAAACAGATTTTGGGTGTGTTTCTGAAGACAGCTAATCTTAGGGTCTTTGGCAGAATGAGGCCTCACTAAATCTTCTGGTGCCCCACACCATTCTGCAGGTATCAAAGCCAGCTGAGCGCACCCGTACACCTGCACAGCACCTGTACCCTCTGTTTCATGGTATGAAATCACCTTCCTGATGGACTTCAGCACAGCCCTCCGCTTCCCTCCCTCACCCTGAAGGGAAAAAAAAGTAACCACATATATAAAATGATGATTTTGCCATTGTACCACAAAATGGGTTCAGAGCAAGACAAGGCGCAGCCACCACCACCAGGGCCGACCAGTCCCAGGGCTCAATGCATGGAGCAGTGCAGGTGCAGCCAGTGGAGGACTGACATTTTTAAAGAAATCATTAACAGGTCAGCTGACAAACGCAACAAAACCAAGCAGAGTTTTTAGCTGGGCATCATAGGGAGGCACAGCCAGAAAGCTGAGAATATTGTTCTCGCCTGGTGACAGCGTACAGCGAAAGATTGGTCTTGTTAAACTCTCTTGCTGGACAAAAAGGCATGAAGAGGTTTGTGTCACCTGTGCAAACTTCAATGTCATGCCCCGACCCTTTTCTTTTTCCCCGTACGAGCAATTTCATGAGCTACAAGCAGCATAATACCTATCCAGAGGCAAAACATTTCCCATTTAGCCTTGAGTTCCTTTGCTCTTCAGGATTTTGCTGACAAAGAAGACGTGACTCTTTTACGGCACAGTGGCTCTGACATGGAAAGTGGCCTCTGAAACAGCGAGGCGGGCAGAAGCCCACCAGAAACACTGCTGCATCGTCTGTAGCATGCTCAGATTGCAGATGGGCCTCTGAAGGTGTTGTGAAATCCCTGTTTTGGATCTCTGCTGTCTTGAACTCCAATTCTATATTAGCTACAGTTTCTCAGTGAAAACCAGCATCCCCTTTCTTGTCTGTGAGGAGCTGGTGCACTACACTGCCTTTCAGGACACTGCACAGTGACAGGGATGGTGAGAGCATGAGCTTCTATTTATTAACTGAGTGATACCACATGTAGATTCACTGGAAGTTTACAAAACTGCGTGGGTGGGTTGATCAAATGCACAGGGCCTTTCCTTTGGTTTAATTCCTGTTAACTGATGAGAGTGAAAAAACCCCAACAAATCAAATGAAAACTAACTGGGCTGCAGCCAAACAAAAACAAAAATGAAAGATGATCAAATTGTATTGTGCTTGTACCTTGGTTTTTGAGGCTTAAGTAGAAAGATGCCTGTCCCCTTTCTTACCATTCCAAGCCTGGAAGGAGTGCTGCCTTCCAGCCTGGCACAGCTGGAGCCCTGTGTCCCCTCAGGGTGCCTAATGACTTGCAGATTTATTCCAAGGCAGTTAAGGGCTTTACCTCCTTCCAGAAAATGCTTAGGAAATTATTATCTGGTACAGAAGGAGTGGTTTCATGTACTGATACGTGAAAGAGAAATATGTCATATGCCCAGGGGCCCAAAACACATCTCCCAGTCATCTAGACGGATATTCTCTGATGCGTGAAGTGCTCAGGAGTCCCTTGTCACAGACTCTGTGGTCATCAAGGAGCAACGCTGGAGACCCAAGCAACAAGAAATTCGCCCTACTGTCACGGGAACCTCTGTTTCTCTTGTTATGAGCTTAACATTTGACCTGTGCAGCTTCAGCCTTTTCCTTATAGCATCCATATCTCCAGGGGAAACAGCATAGCTGAGTTTTAAACAGTATCAGTAGCCACTACCTACACCTGCATCCATCTGCAGTGAATAATAAAGAGAGCTTGCATTTAGGTATAAAAGCGCATATTTTCCCATGCTGTAACTTGATTGTCTTCCACAGAATTACACAGGGGACAGATTTGGATAAAAGTGAATCCAGTCCAAACTTTTACTCAGGGAAAAACTTATACTGGAATTAATAGGTTACTCTGGCTTTCTATCCTGCAGAATCAAATAAAACAGCTATAAAGGGGGAAAAAAAAAAAAGCACCCCCAAGGTTAATGGGCCCATTTTTTACAGCTTTTTATCATGTATAGTTCTCAGCACCTGTTTAAAATACTATGTAATCTGATGGCAGCTTCTTTGCATGAGTGTAAATGGAAGTTCCACTGTCACAGCTGTGCATACTTAAAGCAACTTGGGGCAAATGTGTCTGGCTCTCACTGACGCCTAAGCACACTATGATTTTCTGAGGGCTGCTCTCTGCTGGCTGACAAAAGGTAAAATAACTCCTGATATTGTCCTACTTGGTGCTTTCAATTGTGAGGTGTACCTAGAGCTGTTTTGTGGTGGATGGTATGGGCGAGTTTGTAGGCTCTCATGGGTTAAAATCTGGCTTGAGAGGGTGTGATGTGGCAGCTGAGAGGGGGGGTTCCTGACATGGCTGGTCTGCT
>VYZV01024444.1:115418-136175 GCA_013401275.1 Pandion haliaetus
AGGCCTTGAGAGATGTGGTGGGGGGCACTCATCTCCATGGGGAGCCCCTGGGTGTGGGTACCTGGCCCTGTGGCCTTGAGATACTGTATGGGCTGGGGGCTCTGCTGTGCCTGCCCTTGCCTTGGGGTGATGTAGAGACTTATTAGCACCATGAGAAGTGAAAGCTGCTGGGCTGAAATTGGGAGTGGTGGCGGCCCTCCTTTGTGCCCCTGCCCTTGTGTGTCCCTGCCTGCCTGGACAGGCGGAAGGCTTGTCTGTGGATCCCTGTGGTTCTGATCTGTCATGCTCTCTCCTTGAGTTTAAAAAAAAAAAAAAAAAAAAATATTTTNAAAAAAAAGTTATTATAGCTTATGTTTTAGTAGCATCTAGTGTTGGAGAGCGAAAGTCTTGTTGCTGTGTTTGGCATGATTGCTCAAAGGAAACAGTGTGGACAGATGCATGTTAAAGCTTGCGTTGACTGATCCTCGTCATATGCTTTAATGCCCAGTAAGTGCTACGGCTGCTAGGAATTGGGGTTTTGATGGAGATTTAAAAAATACTGAGGATTTTCCCCAGGTAGCCTTTCCTAGGTTCTGGTTGAGGCACTCTGAGACCCCTCCTGCTTCTAGGGTAAGTCTTGTGCTACACATGGGAATGCTGATAAACTCATGTTCTACATTTGTGGAGGTGACTCTGTGTTAGACATAAATACGAAGCACTGCAGAGAGTAGCCTCTCACTTTTTTTTTTTTTTTGGTTTTTGTTTTGTTTTTCCCCTTCTTTCTTTTGCTGAATGTGGGCTTCCTCTGCCCTTGTTACCCCTCTGTCCCTGGCTGCTTTATGGTCTCTGCTTTGCTGCTCTGCTCCTCCTGGCACTAATCCCCAGCTGTGTCCTACTGCTTTGGGAGGTGGTAGGCAGCCATGTGTGGGTGCAGAGCCCCCACCTGTGCCATTGTGGGGACTGGTGGCTGTGGGAAATGGTCTTCCCAGTTGCCCAGAGCTGGTATGGGCATGGGGGCTCCGAGCTGAGGACCCACTCGCCATCCTCACAGCTCCAGAAGGGTGGCCAAGAAATCAGTGCTTTCCTGTGTCTTTCTTTCCCTCCTGTGCTTCACTGACCCTCTCCTTCTGTCTCGATCCTCGCAGTATTTTGCTTCCTGAACTGTTGGGGGTAGGGGGATTTAAGGTTGTTTTTCATTACACTTGCTGTGCCTCTGTGAGCCCTGAACTAGATATGCCTCAGGGTGGATGCTTGGCTCTTAGCATATTAGCTAGACCCGATGGTTTCTGCTTTTATGAAATACCCTATAATCCATAAGGTTTACAGGTGTGATAGCTATATCACTTTATGGTATGAGTACTTTTTAAAAAGTGATAAAATTCCCTGTAATGTATGTTATTGGCATGGTGGAAATAGAACTACCGTCCTTCTTTCCTTCCCTTTCAGGCTTCCTCTTACTGCCCTTTCCCAGGTGGGTGGGTGCTGGGCTAACATACTATAAAGAGGTTTCCTAAATCAAAGATGTATATGATGGGGCAGGGGCCCAGGCAGGAGAATTTTGTGCTTAGGGACAGGTGAAGGATTAGAGCAATCTTAGATGCTATCCTCAGCATGGAGAGTGATGGTCTCAGCCCGCTTTGCAGCTGCCTGGTAGCTGCAAATCTTTTGTTGAGCTAGAAGTTGTCTTTTGTGAGTTGATATAGGTTGAATACTTATTTTTTTTTTTAACTTGGTGTTGGGAGAAAGAGGTCAGTGTAGTGGAAAAGCACTGACACATGTTGTTCCTTTAAAGCAACACTTTGCCCAAATCCCTCCTGTAAGCAGGGAGCTTTTTCTGTTTTATACTGAATGCTGTGTATGTGTCAGAACTATGGATGCCAGACACAGTGATAAGTAAAAAGATCACACAGTTAATTATCTTGGCAAAAAGAAAGAGCAGTTTTGTGGTGCTAAAACACAGAAGGCATTCTTTGTGGAGGATGTCTGGGATAATAGCGTTGCTGGTCTGTTGCAGGCCTTTGGAGTATCACTTACCCTGTGTGCAGAAGGCACTAATGCTGCCTCTTGTCAGGACACTGAATTGAATTACATTCCAGGCTTGAAACTCAACCTCCCACCTTGACAAATTGTCTGTGAGCTGAACATGATTTGAACCACTCCAGTGCAGTTTCGCTCAGCGTCACCCCTTGGTACCCTATTAATAGAAAGCGTTAGCATCAGACAGCTTGGCAAAATGGTAAATATTACAGAGCACATGGCCAGATCGTCTCCTTGACGGTAAATAGATTGTGAATAATTGAATAATGCTATAATAGTGAAGAGGATCTGCCTGACATAAGGCATGAATTATGCTTCTCTCTCTGCTCCAGCTCAAATGTTTCAGACTCCTTTTTCTTTGCCATAATTGGACATAATCAGTAACACAGTCAGCAACTAAAGGCTGTCTGGTATCAATTCCCATATCCAGGAACCACAACATCTAGATTTTGAGAGAGTTAATGCTCTCTATTAGCTGATTAGTTCAGTTAATTTGTTGTGTCCCATGGTGATTGTAAAGTAAATACGAAAGGGTACTCCGTTTCAAATATCTTCCTGCAGCTCTGTGTGTGTTATGTATATATGATCCACGCATATGTGTATATCTACAAGCTTGCCTGGTAGTTGAAGGTGTTGAGAAACTGCAGTTTTCCCTGGCTTCAGAGGAAGCTGTTGGCTCAAGACCTTCTAAAGAAAAGTCATCCAAGACTATTTAGTCTGGTCCAAAGGGAAGGATTTGTTCCGTAGATCAACTCAGAAAGAGAAATGTTCATGACCTAAAGAATTTGTCTCGATTTTACTTCTAGATACAGCCTGTATGTCTGCATTGTTGGCTAAAGGAAATGCTTTGGGCAGGACTCATCTTCTACAGGAATGTGACCTTGCTTGCAATTAAGTAATAAGGATAATACAAATCTTCCTTTTCCTCCTCCCCAAATAAAGCTTTTCCATGAATGTGTTGCAGCTTGCTATCCCCAGATTTCAAAACGCATAGCTGCTATTGTGGAGGCAAAGGTAGCTTCTTTAAAGCGTAGGCCATTGGTAGATAATTAGGTACATATTTTCCTGTGACTTAATTCATTAGTTATGGCTTTCTGAAGTAGCTCTTTTCTCTCAATCCACGAAAGACAGCGTATGTTACTGGGCTTTTGCTACATTCAACTAATTGGAGATGCTGAAAACACCAGAGAGAGTTTATGCAGTTGCTTAACCCCATGGATGTGGGAGGTAGAAAGGTGTCCTTGTGAAAAATGGCTTTCTAGGGTCAAATTTTATTTTAATGCGGAGTCAGATTGAGCTTTGTCAGAACTAGAGAGAGAACCTATTGGGTATGTATTTGGGGCGTATGGAGAAGACGGCCTTTAGCTCCTGAATGCCATTGTGGTGATCCCCATGCCAGCACTTCTGCATCTTCAGTGCAAGCTGAAACGCTCTGGGAGGGGGGGATGCTTGGATACCTGAGCTCCAGGACTATTTGCTTCCTCCTCTGTCCTGGTAGGCACCAGCAACTTCCATTCACTTCTGTATTAATCTTTATGCTTGCAAACAGGCAGAGATGGCATTTTTCACCCTGTGACAGCTGTGAGGTGGCTCGTGACGATGGACCCAAGCGTGGGAGGTGCTTGCAGCTTGGTGGGGAATAGCAGCTTATAACAGTACCATGATTAAAGTGTCAAGTTACTGCTCTTTTATGTTATATGTAGACTGTAAAAGATTAACACAGGGTGATTTATGTTCTGTTGGATTCGCTTGACAGTGAACGAGACTGTAACCAATTTGCCTGGAGTGGGGGAGCTCAGAATAAACCCTGGAGGTTTAGGGAGATCATTCCCTCAGGGGATGGACAGATGGACAGACCACCTTATGTGGACAGCCCCCTGCGTCCTTCTGTGGCCCAGGGAAGTCACTTCTGAAAGTAGTAATGGAGCATTTTGTGGTCACTTTTACCTGTTGAACCTTAGTGTTTTGAAGCTTCAAATAACCTTTTCCATAAGATTCTCAGACCAGCAAGTCCCATTGCCAGACCAGAGTGCAATATTTCAGTTTGCCCACACTTTCTGCAACTCCCCAGTTGCCTGCATTGTTTCCACTGTAAGTTTTCTGAATGAAAACTACCCATCAAGTTTATTTTGTGTTCTGTTTGTGAGTTTTTTAGGGGTTTAGCCTAAAATTTGCCTTTAATACTATAAGGTGTGGAGTGTCATGAAATTTTGTTCCTCCTGGGCACTTGCAATAGCAGTCCCTAGCAGTACTAGGGAAACATCCTAAACCCTGATGGTGACCAGATTGTGAGGGCTGCTGTTTGCCTGCTGTGAGCACTGTGTGTGTATTTTGTACTCCTGGTTGTTAAATGGGGATATATAAATGCAGCAGCTGAGTAGGGAGGCACCACTGATTGGCAACCAGCATTAGCCAAAGGTCAGTGCTAATTACTCTGCCTCGTTTGCATGAGAGGCTTTGAAAGATAGAGAAGAAAGTGTCTGTGGCATTTTCTGCCAACAAATTACTTGGCTGACAGGAGGATGTCAGCGCTCATCAGTACCGATAGACTGCAAGTTGGTACTTGTGCAATTAAGCAGGATAGAAATATTGCCTCAGAGAGTTAACTTTCTGGGAGTAATTACCGTAGGTGTCAACACACACTGATGAAAAGGAAGAGGATGTATTTGCTATATATGTGAATCAAGGTTATGAATGATTAGACAGTTGTTTAAGATGATCACCTCTGTCTCTAGCACATCCTTTCTTCCTCTTGTTTTTGCATGTTTTACTGCTGATTATGCCAGGGAGGGATAGAGGGCCACATCTGTGCTAATTAGGCTCTGCTGATCAGAGTCTGGACTGTTTCTCATCTAATTGAACCTTGTGAGCTTTAATGAAATATTTAGGCTTTCTTTTTCTAGCCTTGCCATATAGACATACCCCAGCAGCTCTGGTAAAGGCGTTGCAGAGCTGAAGTTGAAGCAACTGAAAGAGTAACACAAGGGAGGTCTGGAGGAGCTAAAGGAAAAACTGACTTTTGGAAGAAATCTGAAGGCAGGATGCCCTTAATTTATAAAACTAGTGGCTTTGGATGTTTCAGGTTCTGCATGTCAAATTTTCATTACCAGAATTTCAGTGGGGGCTAGGAAAATGGGCTCTGGAAACTAAACCCCTTAGGAATGTCTGTTGATTACCTAAAGGTGGAGTCAATTGAGGCCAACTTCCCCACCCCCCTGAGGATGTAAAACATGACTCTGATGAAAGCTTTTGTTCAATAGAATTGGTAGGATGAGGCTTGGCTCCAACAATTAAAATATTGCCAGAGATATGTCCTGAAGCGTGCCAGGTCTGGTCTATGTCCATGTCACTGTTGTGTAGCTGTGACTTAGGACAAACACTGCTGAGGCTTTGCCATCAAAGAGCTGGAGTTTCCTTCAGTGTGAATTGTGCAAATTCAGTTATTTCAATCTGCATGCTTTTTTTTTTTCTTCCCCTGAATAAATCAAAGTAGAAAATAGCAGTAGCTTCTTGAATTTGTCAGTTGAGCTGACAAATACTTTTTTTTTCCATCTATGTCCTTAGCTTTTCACTGTTATTGTTCCATATTTAAACTAGGTGCACAGCGTTCCAAATAGCTTGCCTACCTACTTATTAAGTTACAGCTACTTAGGCAGAGCTGTGCAGAAGCCAGGTGTCCAAGCTGTGCTGTCACTGAATGACAGATGAGTGCAAGTCCTTTATGCTCCTTTGAATGTCACCACCTTTGTGCTTGTCCCGTGTACAGGACATGCACATGAAGTCTAAATCACACACCAAAAACCCTCTTGCTAAGCGGGGGCTGTAGCCTCACATAAATCGGAGCTTTGATTTACCCTTTGCATAACAGAAACTGCGCATTAAATACTCAGAAATCGTACTCTGAGACAAAGGGCTGCATGTCATCCTCTGAGACAATACCATTTATTACACGTTAGGATCATGTGTGTGGCCAAAGGCAACGCTCAGTGGAGCAGGGCAATGAATACTTCTCCTTCTGTCCTACTGTGGCATCTGTACCCCTGTGTATTGGGGATTGCCCTGTGTCGTTTCCCCCCCTCCTTCCAGATGTGATGGGGCAGGTGTGGCATCTCTTCGAGCCGGGGGTGCTTTGGAGTCCTGCCCTGGCAGCATGTGAGAAGCGCTTGCTGCTCTTGAGCCCTCACACGTTTCTTCTCATGCAGCAGCTACCCTGTCCCCTCTCACCAAGCTAAAGAGCTCAGCTCTCCCATGGAGGAGCGAAGGTGCACCACCTGCTTCTTGGCAGGAACAGTGGACCCGTCAGTAAAAGACCACATTGACTGCATCAGCATAATCTAATACCAAGTTTTTGGGGTACCCCAAAATTGCTTTGCAATGAGTAAGTTTCAGTGCTGATTCAAATGTTCTATCAGTGTTTGAAGAAGCCTCCCATTGAGAGGTGTGAGACAAAAGTTGCTGTCCCCTGCAAACCATCCTTTGCTTGGTTGCATAAACTTTGTATCGTGTTTTGTTTCATAGTTATGGTTATCAGGTACTACTCATGTTTAGAAATTGAACTCGCACAACATTTAAGTTGTAGGGCAATGTGGTGAGCTGAATGGTTAATTCAAAGTAAAAAATTGTCAGATGGCAGAGCACAGAGGCTGAGAAATGGGAGTCTTGAGCATAAGCTTGGAGCTGGGTCAGAAGTAGGGGGGCACAGTTATTGTCACCAGAATGTGGTGGTAAACAACAGTAGTAAATGAGATCTAGTAAAAATGGCAGACAGAGAATAGGAGGCTGAGGACAAATCTTATGGGATTCAGTGGGCACTAAGAGAAGCACTGAGGAAAACAAATCTTGCAAAAAGCACTAGGGGTAGAGAGTACTACCTTGACAGAGTTGAGGAATGTTACACCCATAGTTTACATAGCATTTTCAGCTTTGGCTGTGCCTATACCTTGTTAAAGACTTCCAAAATCCCTTGTTTACACTTTGATGTTTGGTCTTCTGATAAAAAGAAAGAAAAAAGTTTACAGCAAATTATAACTTCCAGATGGAAAACCTGTCATTAATTTTTAACTGGACTGCATGAGATGTATGTGAGGTTTTATTTCAAGTCCCTTCATAAACTAAAAAGGGGCTGCTGATGCCATGCTTATTTTCATATTTGATTAGTAAGCACACTAAAAACTTACTAAAGAGCAAGACTCTGCAGGGGGACCATTCCTCTCTACCTCGTGTTATCATTTGTCACTCAGTGCTCTTAGATTAAAAGCAGCATGGCTGCAGCTCATCTATTATCTACAGCCACTTAAAGGCCAACAGTTTCAATTTTAAAACCTTTTTTACCTTTCTGTGGTTTTCAGTAACGATCTTCATCCATGGCTGCTCAGCTTTTTATTAACTCTGAATGAAGGAGAAATGGAAAACCATCTCTACTCTGTGCCTTGAAGAGCTCTCAGCAAAAGGGGATGTTTCAGTGTGTTGGGTTTGTGTATGTTGTTTGCGATTTGTGGGTTGTTTGTGGGTTTAATTTTTTTTTAATCTTTTTTTCTTTGGAGTAGAAGTAGGGCAGCAGCAGTGTGGTGAGTGCCCAGGAAAGTGGTCACTGGTGGGCACATGGTGATGGAAGTAGCCTCAATTGTCTGCTACAACTACTTGTATTACCATGAAACCACTTTCATTCCTTTGTCTCTGTAAATGTAGTGAAGCCTTTGATTAGCTGAATTAATAAAATGGGCGGGGGGGAGGATGGGACAGGGGCCAAAAAGATTTTATTAAAGGGAGATCTTTACAAAGATGATACCACTGTTTATACTAGCTTTTCTTTTTTTCGTGTTATGTAGTAAATCTCAGTTAATCCTACATAGCAATAGCCAACAGGGTCTATGACTGGGGGGTTGTCTGCCCAAACCCTTGAGTGTCTGTATTTAACAGGAGCTGGAGAGGGGGGTGAAGGATGGCGATGCAGCTGGGTTACCTTTTCCTGTACTTCCGTGTGTCTTTAAACTATCACAGCTCCCACTGAACAACCACACCAACCAACAGAATAATTCTTTATTGAGCAGAAACAATTGCTAAGAATGTGTTGATATGGATTTGAACTGTGTCATGGCATGGACTATTTTAATGTGCCCCAATGAAACTTATGAAGAGTTCATTGCACTGGCAGTTGAGTGGACATCGTGAGGAAATATTGTATAGTTATATATTTGAGGATAGAAAGCAATTTGCAGACACGTGCCTTAAAAGATCTCAGATCCCTGGACAAGTTCTCCTAGAGTTTTACACTTACAGAGGCTGGGAGACCTGGCAAGGTAAACTTGTTGGGATCGAAACAATTTTAATAAATGATCAAGTCCTGAAATATTTTAATACTGACAGAGATAAAGATCAGCCAAGGGAAGAACAATTGATCTGGCCCTCAGGTGACTGCCCAGGGGTGCATAGCTCTTCTAGTAAGACCAAATAAGCCTTCAAGGCAAGGGATAGTGGCAACAATTTTGCTGTGAGCAATGCCCTTAATGTGTAGGGCAGGAATTGGGTACAGTAGAAAGAGGACAAAATCTCAGAAATGGTTTTACAAAAACAGTTGTGTAGCCCAAGATCCTGATATAAGACTTCTCTTTTTTTCCTGAGGTTTATTCTATAAGAACAAAAAAGATGGTCTTGATCTAAAGAAAATCCCCAAAACTCATAATAAAGCAGTCATCTGGTGATATGTGTGATTTACTTCATCTAAATAACACTAAAGGAGTGCTAAAGGGGATTGGCTGAGTGTGATGAGAATTGATCGGGGGGGGAGTAATAACTGAGGGCAGTAAAGGTTTAGGCTTCTGCCTAAAAGTTAAGGTTTAGATCTCCCCCTGCCATGAGTATGGGGTTGAAGGAGCAAAGGAAGTACCTGTCTGTTGCCTTGTCTGGAAACTCTCCTCTTCCACTCTATTCCACAGTTTTTGTTCTTACTGGAACATTAGGTGAACAGCATGCATCCTGAGAGGGAAAGGGGAGCTTAAGGGTAAATTTCTTTATGCTTCAGCAAAGGTGAAATGATCAGACTAAAATTAATGTTATGTATTAAATTATTCATTAACTATGTATTGGAGAAAAGACCTACCTAGATGGTAGAGCTGTATTCACTGAGAGCAAACACAGAGTAGCTGAACATATTGGGGATGTAATTTTGAAACCCTTTTGATTGATTTCAACCATGTTGCCATCGGCTGACTGGCTGCAGAGCTCCCCAGCCTGCTGGGAAGGTTTCTGCAGAGCAGTGACATCGTCAGGGGTAACCACAGCTCCCCAGCCTGGAGTCACTCTGTTAGACAGAAAGCTAGAAATACCAATTGGGAAAATACTAATTTGTATTTGAATATGGAGGAAAGCTCAATATAGTTTAGATACTGGTGCAGAATAACCTTTGACACCCTATAACCACATTACTCTGAGGTAAGAAGTACTTGTGCGTTGCAAAATAGTAAAAATCAAAAGCTTTCAATCAAAGGCTGCTTTTTTTTTTTTTGAGATGGTGAAACATCATTGAAATGGAAACAAGTTAGTAAAGCAAAACTTGAGACACTGAATTTTTTTTTTTTTCTCCTTCCCCACTTTTGTCCTCTGAGGAGAAGAAAGAAGAAAACTGTCTGCCATTATGGCCCTGGTATTATTATACTGAGTAGGTGTACTGAGCTCTGCTACTTCTGCCAGTAAGTGTGGCCAGAGTTGCTCGAAGGAGGTGGTGAGGACATTGCCATGAAGGCCTGGAGAAAATGGCTAGCTGTTTGGGCCCTCCTTGTCAGGAAAGGGATCTCACCACTGTAGGTTCCTCTAACCTGAGAGCAGAGCCTCTCAAAGGTGGTACAAGGTACTGAATTTCCCTTAGAAAGTCACTCTAGGGTTGCATGGTCTAAAGTGGGGGGGGGGGGGGGGAAATCCCCGCTTTGAGAGGGGGTTCATCTTGTTTTCATAAACCACTAGGCTGACTGCTTTGAAATGGTTGCAGTGACTCCTGACTTGCCTTTAAATTAGAATTTAATGTCACTGCATTCAAAACAAACAGCCTCCACGTATATATATGTATTTTTTTAACCTCTGAGTTTGATTTCCTGTATATTTTTTGTATCGGCTTGAGCTGTTGTGCTTTTGGCATCACTGCCTCTGAGGCTGCAGTAATCTCTTTTGCTGTGGGGAACACAAAGCCCTTAGTACTGTGGTGTGTTAGAGTTCCCTACTTTTATTGCCTCTGCTGCCTCGGACTTGATGATCAAACAGGAAAAGCCATTTAAAAAAACCCCAACGCTAAGCCCCCTTCCATAACCTCCCACAACACTAAAAAGCAACCTCAATGCAAAACTCTCTTCTTCTGTCGGCAGTGCTATAGGTAGGCTTTCTGCGAATCAATATGTAAGTAGTTCAGAAGCCAAAGTTAGTCGAAGCTTGATGGTGACTCCGGAAGGAGCCTGTGAGAGTCAGACAGCCACGTGCCCCTTGCTCGCACTACTCTTGCCCCAAGGAAATCACCCCAAAACCCACTTCTCAGCGCCTCCTCCTTCTGCAAGAATTATTTTTACTAGCATATGCTTTACTGTATCATTCAGGTTAAAGCTACACCAATCACTAATGTTTTAAAGCACATTGAAGCATCTAATTATCTGAAACTAAGGTGATTTAGCTCATTATCCTGTTTTAAAATTCTAATGGATGGCACTGAAACTGTTGCGATACTTTTCTTTTTCTTAATATGGCACACGTAAATTTGAGACATTAAAAATGTATCATGTCTCCCTTTGCAGGGCAACAATCTGATGCTAACAGGTCTTAAATGTAGCAACCAAAGGAAAAAATCCATTCTGCTGCTCTGCAGTGATGCAAGTGCTTTTATGTACTTCCTTTCAGCCTGGTACTATTAAGCCCTACAATATTCAGCCAAAACAAACAAACAAACAAAAAACCCTAAATGACATCAGTAAAAATAATTACTAGTGATGTTACAGGAAAGCTAGCTTTAGCTATGGGGCTCCTCAGCCTTTTTCTGTTTCGTCCAACTCTGTCTCTGGACGCAGCAAGAATCCCTGCGCAGTTTCATGGTGCAGGATGCCGAGAACAGCTTGCGTGGCACATAACGGGAATATTTGTATTGTTTGTTCCTGGAGGTTCCTCGCAAAGAGCCTTCTCCCGAAAAGCCACTGTACACACAGATAAGGATATTCACTCCATGCTCTGAAGCAGCTAGATCCCAGACAAAAGTGACAAAACTCAGGGCAGGGAGGGGAGAAAGAGCAATTTGATCTGCATTTTTTTTTAATTTATATATATGTATATATATATATATGTAAGCTGAGGACAGGGAGTCTAAATTTCACTTATTGTTAGAGACTTGTATGCACTTGTAACTTCTTTAAAAAACAGAAGACAGGTATTTAAACTCCTTGCAAGGCCTATTAGGGCAATGCTCTTAAAATAAATTGTACCTCAGTTACTTGCTTGAGGTTACACAAAAAATTGCTAGCAAACTTTAGAGCTGAGCCCTGGTGGCATGATGCCTCTGTACTGAGGGGGCTATGAGAGCCTCCTTTCTTCTTGAATGGCATTTGGTGTAGAAACCTGGAATACTGTGTTTGCATACATAGTCGCTGCATAATGTGACTCAGCTTGTACCAAACAAAAGACTAGCACTAATCTAGTCTGCTCTTCATATACTGAGTAGGGGCAAAATTGGAGACAGAGAGGCATAATACTGTTGTTACGAAAGTAGGTATGGTGGGAATGTATGTGTTTAATCCCAGGGGAGTGTGGGTCTTTTCTGATGCTTTGACTTTTGGAATTATTTCACTAAAATCCTGTTTCTACATAAGGTAACCTTTTGAGTTATACGATGAGAATGGTAAGCAAAGGTTAAGAATAGTGGATATTTGTAATACTGATGTCCTCAGTATAGCTGTGGGTGGTTAATAAACATCAGATGTTATTTCTCAAAGAAAAAATTGGATTTTTTCATCTGTGCGATAATACTGTAAGTAATGGATTGTTATCCTACATGACTTCAGTGTTTAATGTAACATTTTCATTAAGTTTTAATAAAATGTGTTTGTGTACTGTGAGTGATTGACAGCATCTAGTAGGCTGCAGTGAGATAAACAAAGGAATTTCACATTCAGGCAGAGAAGTCAGAGGAGTCTTAATAATTAGATAAAACATTCAGAAGGTCCAATTCACCTTGAAAGGATATCGGAGCAACCTATGAATTCCATGTACTGCTGATATGCAGTCACACTTCAATTCTTTGGGTAAAGGGTGGGACGGTCTTCATTTCTCTGTAAAGCAAAAACCAACAAAGACTTTTATGAAATTATATGATACATCTACAATGACTTCTTCCAAGCATCGTTTTGTATTGGTGCCATTCATCTGGAAAAGCCTTTGCTAAAATTCAATCTTTCCCAAGCACAAGGTCTTGATCCAAATGCTGTGAAGCAGGGGTGCCATTGACTGGATCAGGCAGCTATCAGTAATCTCTTCCTCATGAATTCATAGTCACTTTAATTATGCATTTTTACATGCATGTGTTCAATAAATATAGAACTTCTTAAGACAGTTCAGCTTTTTGATCAGGTTGCAGTTTGAATAATTAGAATATGAGCTCTGAAACAGTAACATTTAAACATTTCATTTTGAAGGATGATAGTGTGTAAGTGCCCTCCCTGAAGATTTTTTTTTTGCCCTGTGATTAATTTGCTTGCATTTGCTTTAATCTGTTGCCATGTGCAGCAAAAAAGATAAATTGTGTTTACATTACCCTAGTCCCTCCCTTCATTTCCAAAACAACTGCTTTTATGCACTTCAGGCAGCTTGAATCAGGCCTAATTACAAAGTCCTACATCTGCTTTCAATCTCTGGGCTAGCACACAAGGTTGCTCTTGTATTTAGGCTTACACAGTGGTTTCACTTGTTTGTTTATGTTTTGCTTCAAAAATATATGTGTATAAACATCCACAAGGACAACAACATCCTAACATCTGACATCTGTCATACAACAGCTAAGAAGGATTTCCACTTCCATGCTTTGCTGTTTCCTCAAGACACCTGAGCTCCACCAGGATAGGCACAATTCTCTAGGTTAACCAAACCCACTGAAGCCATATTGGGGCTTGTTAATGTTATTTTCTTTTTGTTTCAATTTGTATCAGCTGTCTTTGGCTATCAATGAGGAACCCAACTGCCTAAGGACTTGAATAAAAGCTTCCTTCTCCACATTTTGGTTTTTCCTCTGTGCTGCAAAAAGAAGATTTGCTGAAATAAAAGATTGTGTAATGGGCATAGGGAGGAAAGATGTCGGGCTGCTAGTGTAAGCCTTCTTAGGTGATGCATTGGTCTCAATTCTCCCTGAAAAGGTCATGCATCCTTGAAGTTCTTGTCCGTGCTGCAGATAAGAAGACAAAAAGCATCATGGTAAGACATTGTGAAAGGGATAAATACAAATCTTGGGGGAGGGAAAAAAAAAGTTTTATTTTTTTTTCAGCTTCTCATTTTATGAGAAGTTTTATTAGAAGATCAGGAGTAAGAACCAAAATAGTGAAGCAGGAGTCTCGCAATGCGTTGAAGTTCTGGATTTTTATCGCTCCTACCCAGTGCTTGCTAGCCTCTGAGTCTGGCCAAGCACCACTTAATTCTGATTGTTTGCCCACTGCAGGTCAGTGCTGGGCTCTGCAGAGCATCCTTGGCTGCCTGGCTCCACTCCTGGTGGCTGAGGAGCATAAGCACTGCAGTGGTTTGAGAATTCGACAGAGATGAGGAGGCGAAGAGATTGAGGTAAAACAAGGAACTCCATTTCCAAAAGCTGGTCTCCTCTCTTAAAACATGAGGGGTAGGTACTCCTATAATTCAGTGCAGAGTTGTAAGATGCAACTTCCTGGTGGTGTATGACACTTGTTTAGTCACTTATCAACAATGCAGCCATCTTAAGTGTGTGCTGAATCTCTTTATCCCACCCTACCGTTTCTTTGTTCTTTTTTCTTAAACAGAGGGAAACATGGATGAATGAGAGCATGTAAAATACATATGGATTTAAGAACAGGATTACTTTGTGTCTTATGACAGCTCATAAAATGGTTTTTTTGGGCTATGATGCTTGACAACAAGGATAAAAATTCTTTACTAAGGAATAGAAAACATTAACAGATAACTGTTCTTATAGTCTGTTGATGTTCTTCAGGTATCATGGAATAATGCACGAGACCATAGAAAACTGTTTCTGAGAATTTCTGTGTTAAAAGGGTACATACAGTAGATGGATGGCAGACTTAGCCTTAAAGAGAGAAACGGTTACTTAGAAGGCCATTCTTACTACAAGAAACATCCTGTAGATCCATGATAAGCCAACTTTATGCATGAAGGAAAATCTAAAGTTTATTTAGTAGGAAATCAGAATCATATGATATGCCTTGTATGGCAGGTGGCATTTGGTGGTGGGGAAGTCCAGGAAAATTGTTTTTTTTCAGGAAAATATCAAAAATAAGAACCAACAAAATCTCAAGTTTCACATATGGTCAGATCAACATATGGAGCTATTGTTTATTTTTGCTAAACTATTTTCTTAGCTGGGGCACCAAAAATTAGGTGGGATGAATCTGGGGTGTGATACTTTATCTTGTCTGCTTCTATAGTCAGAGGAGAAGGGGTAAGCAATAAGCCCCAGGTGGGATCTCAGTCATAAAATGCTGTGAGTGTTCTGGGTGCTGCAACTATCTAAACTAATTGTATGCCTAATGAAACATGTGTACGTTGTATGCAGGTACAGTATAAAACTCAGAATGAAACACCATTCCTTTTTCAGATGTTCCAGTCTTTTCTTCTCTTCATTGTTGAAGGTGTATAGCCTTTTAAGGCATTTGAATGCTAGTTGTGGTCTCGTCTGATTCCTTGATGTGTTTGTGAACAACAGTGCTAGTATTCTTCCAACTTCTTGAACCATTTGTGGGTTGGTTTTTTTTTTTAATGCATATAATTATTGCTATTATAATTATTATTACAGAGTAGATCTGCGGTGGAATAAATCTCCTATATCTGTTTTGTGTTGTGGGATATCTTTTACTATGTAATAAATAAGGCTGTATAAAGTTGAGAAGGCTCCTTTGCCCCATTTAAATTACACTCTGTCTTAACATCACATTCTTCATTTCCTTCATTTCCTCAGTGACTTAATAAGTACTTAAATTAAACAAGAAAAGTGTTCGAACACAGAGGTGAGGAAATCTAGAGTTAAAGCTGCTACTCTACTCTTAATTCACCCGGTCGTGCATAGGCACTCTATTAAGAAAGCCACAGAACAGCAGGTGAGCTTTTATCTTATGTTTCTGCAATGTATATACCATATGTGCTACACAGTTCACTGCATGTGCTATGTACGGTCACCCACTGCTTTGGACCCCTGCTGTACCAGGGTACAACCAGGTGATGTAAGAGGATGGGGAATGACTGCCTGATTAATATATTCCTGTTTTTCTTGATGATCTCTCTGCTCACAGCACATTCTTTCAGTGGAATGGGACCTAAAACCATCTTCCTCCCCCCGCCCCCAGCCTCCTGTTCTCTCACTCTTTCCCTTCTGCAGTGTGTGGAACCTCTTGTTGTGGTCTTCTGCTTATTAGAAACAGAGGCCCTTTCCTCAAACAGTAAAAAAACATAAGCCTTTCAGGTTTCCCAAATTACTCTTACGATTGAAGAAATTGGTCCTGGGGTGTGCCAGCTTTCATGTTGTGGAATGCTGCTGCAATGATGAACAGAGGGTGTCGACAGCTGCCTCCCTTCGCTTCTCCTCTTGCACCAAACACATTCTGCATTACACACTTCTGGGCAAAGCTAATTGTTTTCATGCAGTACTCCTCTGTAAGTTATTACACATTTAATGCTTAGTAGTTGATTAAAGTAATTCACTCTGAGGTAGCTTTCGAGGATATAGGGTCTTAATCTTCAGTAATACTTTCCTTACGATATTATTTAGACCACAGTAAATGTATGAGAGACTGCTTTAGTCTGATTCTCTAGACTTGGCTCCCCATCAGCCCGGTCCCTTCAAAAATAACTGACCGAGTGTGTTTTCTCTCCTGCTGCCCCATCCCCAAGGCTGTAAAAAGCTATGAGACATGCAAGCAAAGGTTGCCTCCCTGCCGCGCACAGGGGACTGGCAAAGCTATTAAGCATCCGCGGCACTCTGTGTTGCTAATTTTTAAGTCTCTTTGACTCCATCTTCTGAGACGGCAAAAGAAAAAGAGAGCAGAGAGTGAAGTCAGAGTAATTCCTCTGACTGTGCGCATTGGGAACTGGCTGTGAAATCTGTGTAGACATACTCGAAACTGCAGTTACCCTCGTTTTGAAAATGCATTGATCAAAGGGACTCTGTCAGTATCTGATTAAGGGCCATGTAAGAGTACTGAAGACATTTCCTTCTGGTTAACAGCTCTGATTACAGGGGGCTCCTGGAGTGAATTTCCCTGCTAGCAGACAGGCTTGTCTCCAGGCTCCACCTGACGCTATAGGGTTTCTCAATGGCATGGCTTCCTGTTGTTGAAGGCTACTATTCATTCACAGCTTGTAAATCAGTGGCTTGTAAATCAATGGTTGAAAAAACTACCGTTAGAGAAATGTTCCTCAGCAAATTCCTCTCCCTCCCCCAGATATTTGTTTTCCCAGGGCATATAGTCCATGATCATGGAAAAATATTTTAAAATTCAACATGTGTGACTAATGATAGAGGTGGAAATGAAGGACCATATCTTCTTCATTACCTTGGAAATTTGCTGTAACTACTTTAATGTGATTTTGATTTTTTTTTAATTGTTTTTGTTAGGATCGGGTTTGTTTTATAGCAATGCTATACATTTTCAATGCTAACAAGCTTATCTTTACAGCACAGTAACCAGAATGACTGAAGGCTTAATGTAAGCAAGAAGATGTAGAGAGATTTGGGGTTGCTTAGTACTGATTTTGCTGCATAAATGATTGAAATAGTGTTAAGAAGCTGATGAATGCATCCAGGTGACTACCAGCAGCTGCTACAACTCCAAAAAAGCACAATACATCCAGCAAAAACATCTCACAGGGGCTAGAGAATGCCAGGAAGCTATGATAATTAGAGCACAACATTTGGTAGCGAAACCTGAAGAAACACACACATTTAGAAATATAACAAGCTCAAACCGAATTACTGCCAGACATGCTGCTTATCTCGCGTAACACTGAGAAATGTGCTATGCATGTCACTTATTATTAACTCTTTTCTGTGTAAAACAGCAGGCAGAGTTGTGTGCTGTCCTGTGTGGTTTGTCATGCGCTTGCAGAAATCCCCTTACTGGGACAAATTTTAAGTAATCTCGGTAGTTCATACCGCTGACCTGAGCACAGCCCCCATGGGCTTGCACAGGCACCTACAAAGGTGAGCTCAGGGCCCCCTGCTCTATTGAAGGAGTCAGCAGGGCACAGCAGTGACTCCCTGCCCCTCTGTCCAGATGTGCTCCTGCCCTCACCCCAACCAAAGCTGGAGCTGCCTTCTCCCACCGACGAGAGGAGCCCTGCCTCAGGCCAAAGGAACCGAACCCCTGCAGCGCGCTCGCTTCAGATAGGGATGCAGATGCAATCCTTTTGAAGGTCTCAAACAAAATCTGCAGCTGGTGTCTGCTTTGCTTTACACTTTTATGGCTAGAATAGTCCAGTATGATTAAAAATGACGTTCTCAATAGCTAATCTCATTTAACATGCACCAGACTGTTTTTTTTTTTGTACTGAGCCCCAGCATTTGCTCCAGAGCAAGTGAGTGACTGGAGAAGGGCCATCAGACAGGGATGTGAGAGACTGCTGCAGCCATAGCTCTGAAAGAATGATGTGATTTTTGTAGGGGGAAGAACAGATAAAGAAGGCATAGGAAACTGGTGAACAAGCTGAAGCAAGAATTGAATGAGCAGATGAAAAATAGTAAGGACTGATGTAAATAAGAAAGAAAGAAAAGTTTGAAAAGGGATATAATTTTTCATTCATTTAGAAGCTAAAATGTGTGGCTGTTGCTTAACTTCTTAAAGGAGAGTGTGGTGATTGGGGATGAGGTCTACAACTTCTCTCCTTGCTGATTGCCAGAGTGTCTCTTTAAGACATATTTTTCTGCATCAGAGTTTTCAAGTGTATGTTTTAAAAATGGAATAAAATAAAAGCTTCCATGGAAAGTAGGTTACCTTTTAAAAATAAGCTCATTCAGTTGAAATCACAATGTCTGACAGACAGCTATGGTTCCAGTATCCCGTACATCCTCAGCTGTATTTGAGTTGAGAGTTGCAAAAGGGTAGTCCAAGACTGATTCCAGCAGACTGCTTTATTTAAAACAAACAAACAAACAAAAAACCCCCACAAAAACCAACAACAAAAAATCCCAAAGCAACAAACACACCGAACACACACACCACACCCACACCCCCCCCCAATTACTAGCCTTAGTGGTGTTTACAAGAAAAGGTGGCCTGAGCATAGGTGGAATTCACATAACTAAGTATAGTGTTCTTGGCACAACTTCACTGGGAGTAGTTTCTGCTTGCACGATGAGTAGGTGCACTTTTCGTCCCTCACTCTTCCGGTAAAGATGCTGCTTTCAATTTTTTCTTTTTAATAAGCTTTCCAAAGGGAAAGAAAAGCAGTATAAATAATCTTAGGAGTTAGCCTCTTGCTGTATCGAGAGACATGATGTTTGCTTCCTCGTAGGAGATTGTAGGTATTGGGTAGGTATGTTTGCATTATGGAATAGAAGAACAAACTCCTTTTTCTACAAATCGGGATGATGTTGCAGCCAAGAAATGTATCACAATGCACAGGGCTGCAGGAGAATATCTATGGTTAAAAAAAAAAAAAAGGAATATTTCTGTTTTTCTTTTGACTATAATCATCAAACCATTAATTTTGAACTTCCTATATTATTACTCTTGATTATGCAGTTAGTCATGCATATTGTGATGTTACTTCTTGTTCCCATGAGAAAAATCTGTAAGTGTACTTTGAAGTAAGATATTCTGCGATGCAAGAAAAAGTGTTCCCTAAAATGCATTGGCAGCTTTCAGTAGAGACTGGGATAGCAGGAAAACCTCAGCTATGGAAAGAATAATGTGCTTAATTTCACAGTCCTTAGAAGTGTTGTCTCCAAAAGCACTCTGTCTATGCACATGCGTAACTTATATAGTGAATGCATAAATCTTTCTGGATTCATGTTCCTAATAAAATCAAGTCAAAATCCTTTTCTTAAGTGAAATCAGAATTAAACTTGACATATAAAATAGTTGGATGATGTTTCTCTCTTCTCCATAACTTCTAATTTTTATGCTTATCTCCATTTCCTGGCTTTAATGGAGAATAAATACAAACATGCTGAAATGCCATGATGAAGGGTTGCATTTGCATTATTTCCATTAGTAAAAGCTAGAAACTTGGTGGCACGTCATCCAGTTCTGCGTACTAAACAAGCCCAAGAGGGTACCTCAGCTTCTGGGTGTTCACATAATCCAAAATCTCAGACTTTTGAAGTTTTCCCATAACTACAAACTGAGAGAGATTACTTGTTCTCTAGCTTTTTCCTCTTAGCCTCTCAGAACTTCTGAAAAAAATTTATTTTTATTGCTCTTACATTTAGGAGTAAAATTTCCTGAATTAGGTATTTAAAAATGTAGTCTTGTTCCTATGCAGATGAGTTAACCATAAAGTCCATGCAAGACTACTCAAGCCCTGTGACACTTGACCCTTCAAAATCCACTTATTCACTCGAAAATGCTGACTTGGAGTCATGCAATTTTTTTCCTGTATTCTGCTGTATCTCAGTGAAATCTAGCGTACTTTATTCTACTTGGTAATACTGTGACTTGTACCTATCAATTTCCGAAACTTCTATTACTTTTCAAAATTGGACCTCTGGACATAAATTCGTGTAGAAGTAATTTATTTCTAAGCCATTTTAATAGGCTTAGGTACTGATTAGTTTTGATTTCTTGATTACTGTCTTTAATCATTTTGTGACTGGTCACTTGACCCTAATGACTCAATTTTTCTAATTTTATTAGGAAGCTATGGGCACTGGTAAGACTAGTTGCCTGGACCTAAACTGTTTCTGGAAGAACTTTTAGCATAAATGTCAAAAGAATAGTTCCCCAGATCCATCATTTTCCTCTTATTCATACTTAGTGCTTTCCCAATTTAGTAACCAAGGACTTCTAGGAGACCTGATGGGTGCTCAGTCCTTTTTGATGTTGTGCTAGACATACGCCAAGCTGAGTCTAGGCATGGCTGGTACTTCACCACCAAGAAGGGGAAAGGCCTGTATGTAATTACTGGATCTGTTCTCATGATGAAACTGTTTTTCCCTGGAAAGAGTCCTTGAAAAGATAAAACAAGCTTAATATGAGTAAGTGACTCTGGTATGTCCATTCTATTATGAGACTCGTGTTACAAACTTCATTCCACTGTATGCGATTGGGGAGGAATTTAGCATTCAGTTTTGCCTTGGTTCCTACTGCATCTCTTATTTGTGTAAATAGAAGACTTATGAAAATACAGTACATAAAATGGTTTTGTATCAAATGAATTGATCTTTTTTTTTTTGCCCGTGTATTTTGCTTCATAATTTTTGAGTTTCTTCTGGTATGTCTGTCTTTTTCCTTTTTCATGCCTCTGCTTTTGGCTCTTTTTTTTTTTTTTTTTTTTTTTTTTTTTTCTAACCTTTTTTTTTTTTTTTTTTTA
>VYZV01024444.1:138844-166164 GCA_013401275.1 Pandion haliaetus
AAAAAAGTCATTTATCTGTAGGGGATTATAAGAAATTTATTATGAGATGGCAGCTCCACCTCTTGGGATCAAAGCAAAGATTTAAAGTGTTTTCTATCTATCATTTTGTTTCCCATAACCTATATTTATTCAGCAGCCCGGTGAAGAAAGCAGGGGAGTTAGGTCTTGGGTGTATGAAGTTTACTGGCTAAAGTCTGTTGTGTGGTTTTTCGCAACTTATTTCATTTTCCTGTGCATACTATTATCATCATTTCACAGTCCTTTAAGATTTCTTTCTGAAAGTGCTATAGAAGAGCTGCATATTATTATAAGAGAAAGGGAGGGAGTGACAAAGCTGAAAAAGACCTTACAATATCTATAGCTCTTCCTAGCACCTTTTAGCAAACATGCTATTAGACATCATAAGAGTTTGGAATAATCATTACGGAGTCTGATATCTTTAAAGAGAAATAAAAAGTAATAATAATAAAAAAATTAAAAGCCCAAACTCCAACTCACCCACCAAAAACTTTCCCGACCAGGCTGTGGAACAGCTTGTTATTTTTGGCTTTATTTATCCCATCTAGAAGGATGCTGTCCACAATAAAATGAAACTGTAAAAGATCACAGAGGGTCCCATCCTATTGTCTATAACCAGAGTTCATCATTCTTGGCCTGGTCCCCCAGAGGTGAAGGAGAGCTGCTGTGGACAAGGGTGGGCAACATAAACTGTCCTGTCTGGTGGGTGCCCTGAGGTGCCTGGTGGGGCTGCTTTCCTTTGATATCTTGCTATCTCCCATGGGATGCTGCCCCAGGTCTGACACGTGGACCGGAGGAGTCTGGCAACAGCTGCCAGGAGGAGGGGGTTGGAAAAAATGCCATCAGGCTGGGTGTTATGAACCCGCACAGCCTCGTTACTCAAGGATAGCCAAAGTCTGCAGCTGATATGAGATGGGACGACAGAAAGCAAAGACTTGGGTGGGAAAGGCAGGAAATCCCGTTTCCCCACAGGACTCGGTGAGAAATTGAATTTTATTTTTCTTTTTAATTGCAAGATTCCTCCATGATGTTTTGCTCTCCAGTTGGCACTGGCTTCAGAGTACTGAAAGCTTGCATGGCGTGTTCCTCTAGTGACTTTGTTGCAGGTGGTGTTTGGGTTCAGTTTCTTAATGGCTACTTAAATGAAAGATAAAGATTGAGGGGATGTATGCATCCCTATGGTTAGGGCATGAGAAACCTTCAGTGTTGGGGGAAGTCAGGTCAATGTCCTTTTTTCACAGGAGGCCAGGGCAGCTACTTGTGTAATTCCTTTTGTTTTTCTCTGTATACGTGTTGTCCATTATATATCATCAAATTTAGTATATACCATTAGCTCTGTTTCTGTATGCACCAATAGCAGTGCTTTCTGTTGTGGTTTGTTTGTTTGACTTGTGGGTGAAACAACGGGGAACCCACAGATGGCTTCTAATATTTAGGCAGGAAGAAGTCAGCATCAATATCACAGAGGAAAGTGTTATAAATAGAAAATGTGTCTGTAGAAGAGCTAATTAATTTACAGTGAAAACACTAAGCAAGATAACTGGTACCAAATTCTCACAGGAATATTTTAAACTGACATTTTCTCAGTCTTTGGAATAACTTTCATTCTGCTTCAGCATGAGGAAGTGTAAAGAAGCTGTGGGAAGTCTGAGAGTGTGTTGCAAGCTTTTCTGAATACCAGTTCTGCCAACTTAAACTCTGTCGCAGTTGTACGGCATGTGCTGATAAGGAGAAATTGTGATCAGCTCACTCATAGCTTTTAATTGCATAAAGCATTCCCCCTTACTTCTTGGGGAAGCTCAGGGATGCAGTCGGCTCCATCACGGTGAAAAGCTGGGCAGCACGCTGGAATTTCTTCCAAGTTGAGGTGGGGCTATAATAGAGTTAACCAACAACAACAGATGGGTTTGTTCACTTCCCCCCCCGCCCCCCCTGGCACACTTTAAGATCTGGATTTAACATCTATGGTTAAATGATACTTCACCTTACCTCCCACATCTGGCCCTTTCCTTTGAGCCCTGGATGCAAATGAATAGCATGTCTGTTCCATATGCCTTGCCTTAGACTTTAGATCTGTGGCATAATTCAGCCCCAATTTGATAAGATGCAGACATGAATTCAATCTCCTGTAACTAAACCTCACCATTTATAAATCTCTTGATGATACTGACACTTTATTTTTTTTTCTGTGATATATGGGGTAGAAGTAGGTCTGGTGCGAACGCCAGCTAAACTGCAGTATGATACCTTGGGTCACACGCTTGGGGCACTGGCCCACTCGCTCACTTGATCCACAGCTCCTGCCAAGTAGCCCAGTTTGTATCAGGCTGCTGGCAAACAGCGTGTAATCTGCAGCGCTACTTTGGAGGTACCAGCTATGAGTGCTGGGCAGCTCCCACAGAAATGGGTGGTGGAGTCCATAGTGAGAGGGTCTAAAGTCCCTTTTCCTGTCTGTCTCCAATTTTTCCCTTGAATTTTTCTCCCTTTAGCATTTTACAAAGTTGTTGTCTGTTGGACTCATATCTGGAAATAGTATTCAGGCCTCCTGATGCAATGCTCTTGTTCAAATGTTCAGCAGCTCTCATGGTTTTTGGCCTCAGTGAAATTTTCCCCTTCTTCCCCCTCCTTCGCCTCTTCCCCCCCCTCCACCTCCAGTCTAAGCCATATGGACTCCTTCACTCTGAGCACTAACCTTTGATGAATATGCCCTTTATTGCTGTTCACTCCCGGAGTTTGCAAGAAGCAAGACTGATTTTGCAACTGGTTTATTTCATATCATAAAATCATCCTGGGTAAGTATGGATCACAGAAGTTCTGCATCTGAAAGTTGTTTTTTACCCAATGAACAAGTTCACCAAAGTTAATCTCTTCATAGAGTCCAAACCATTCCTTGCTAATAAGAACCATGTGCACATCAAATAGCACAGGTCTTGATGAAAATACTTTGATGCTACAAATACAGAACATCTTCAGGTTAAATGTGCCAGTGGAACCCCCAAAAGGACTTGCTTGATCGACCCAGCCGGCGATGGCTGTAGGCTGGATCCTCTGCAGCCTCGGCTGTCCTGCCTGTGTCTGCCTGTGCGCTGCCAGCTTGCAACGGAGGCAGCTGGCCCCTGTGGGACACCCACCTTGCACAGCAGTCAGGAATCCCCTGAGCACTGGGGAGAGCTGGGAAGTCCCCCATTGCTTTACACTTAGCTGCTCTCTGAAGGGTGGGAGAAAGTGGAGGGGTGGGACAGAAATGGGGTTTTGGAGATCAGCATCACAGTTCTGAGTTGGGAGACAGAGGCAGGTGGCAGCTCGGTCCGTGTGTTTCAGTCCCCTTGTGCAGGGGGTTTATGCTGTATACAGCTCCAAGCTATCACCCCCGTGAAGATCTCCAGAACTCACTTTCTCAGGTGTGTTACGTGAAGCATATCTTTTTTGGCTAACACATTGCAATTGGAGGCCAGGAAAGATACCGATGGTTTGGGGAATTGCTGAAGAAATGTTTTATACATAACCTAATTTTGAGGCTGTATTAACGCTGATATCATCACTTGCAATGTTACTCAGCTTTATTTCCCATTCAGAGTCTAAAGCAGAAACAAACTTGCTGTCAAACTGGAATGATTGTTTGAAAGAGTTCAACCATCTATCCATGTTTTATGGGAACTGGCCAGGGATGGGGGGAAGGATGGAACAAAATCCACTTGGACCAGGACCATGGGGAGGAAATCACAACAGCGAGCAGACCATATGCTGTGGCTGGCGGGTGAATGTGCGGGCTTTTTGTGCATTTATAACCAAGATTAATTACATCTGCCTTATTACTTTCTATAGCATTGCAATGAGCACACAGCTTTGCAAGTTCACCATTTGTGCATCTGCATGTTTATATGAAATGTTCCAGCTTTATTTCTTGTACTAATTATTCTTTCACAGCTAAGGACAGCTCTGATATTTATCTCTATGTAAAAAGATGCAGTCCCATTTTTTATCACTTCTAATAATCAGACACAATAGCTAATCCATGCCAAATAGGTCCCTGCAAACTGATCTGTTTTCCAGTTGTTTCCTCAGCATTGCATGGGATGACTTCTGAAGTTCCTGTCCTCAGACATCAGAGACTAAAATAACTGTGTGGGTAAAAATGAACTATTAGGGTTGAATCCTCAGATACTTTACAGTAGAAGATGCACTGAGGATTTTAAAGGTGTTTTTCTGCTCTTATGGTTATTGAGAAGCCATTAGACCCATGCATAAATTTTACTGATTGTTTAGTTTCTGTGTACTGTCACCCTGAAGGCTCTTCCCAGCAGACCAGTATTACCAGCACACGGGCTGTTTGGCTCAGCTCACGTGCGCCATGCTGCAAAGGTGTGTGTGTGTGGAATGCATGCAGCACTGGCTTTATTTGGACTACATCAAGCGTAGAGTCACTTTTGTTGCTAAAAGGCTGCAAGCTGGAGTTAGCCCAGGGCAGGGCACAGCTGACGCTGTCTGTCTCTGCCAGCCCCTTGCACCTCCCCTGCTCCTTCCACCCTCCTCCTCCTCTCTGCCTCCTGCCACTATCAGTCCATGTAAAGGAAAGCAGCCTGCTAGCTACAGGGTCCTAACCGGGATCTGCCCTACTTCCATGTCACAGCTCTTATTTGTAGTTACGCTGTGCGCATCTGTAGCTTTATTTTGTTTTTTAAGGCAACAAATGAGGGGTATTGTTCTCCCCCGCTCCCTTGCTATGGGCCTCCTCCAGGGGCCGGTGCAACTGGGCAGTTCAGGTTCCAGGAGCTCCACCTGGAAGCCATCCTGCCGCTGCTCCCCCTGCCTGCCCCGCAGGGAGTAATAGTGTAAAAGTTTACACGTGTATTTCAATTATCTCTTCCCTGCTTTCGAGCTATGTTACCTACCATGCATCTATCATTACGCAATAGCAGATTCGGGTATAAGATCAAGACTACCTTAAAGCCCTGCATGATTGATTTCTTATAAAGATTAAGGTTGCTGACATTTTCCACCCTAACTCAAATAGTGCATGCTGGCTTTGATTACTCTCTATTCCACGCCAGTATAAATCTGAATCGGTGGACTTAAGCAGATGCAGAGAGAAGATCAGATGTGGCGGCCAGGCCTTTTGATGTCACCAGCTGCCTGCTCCGATTTGCATGTACCACTGCAGAAGGAGAACAGGAGTTCTCTTTGTAACTAATCACTCCAATTCAATAATTAATCTAAGAGTGCACAAGCTATGTCATAGCTTGAATTATTGTGCCAGGTTTCATCACTCTGCCTTCATTTGCATCTCCCTGGTAACTGGCTGCGACAGGGAAAACAATCAGTGGGTTTACTTAACCAAAATGTTAAGATGGAAAACACATTTAGCTTTAGGTGCTAAAAGTTTTTTTGGGGGGGCAGAGAGGAGGAGGGGAGTGAGCATGGAAGCTTTGAACCAGTGATGCTCGCTTTAACACCAGTATTTTTATACTGGTGTACCACAAGCAAAGCCCTTCCAAGCTCATTTCCAGTTTTTATTTTCCTGCCACTAAAAATAAGTTTTAAATTTTCTCTCACTGCCCTCTGCTGCAAAAGGGCACGTTCTCCAGCAGTAAGCAAGCAAAGCATGTTTTATTGAATGCCTTGATACAAACCCTCCGTAGACACCGTGCCACAAGTCACGCTTCCTCCGAACCCCAGGGAGCCCATGGCTGGCGGCAGCAGGGTGCAGGCACCTCAGCTGCTGTTGCGTTTGACTGCGGGATCCCTGGTTGCCTTTGTAGCACCAGTTTGTTTTCTCTGTAAGTGGTGGGGGAAGGTAGTGGAAGAGCCTGTAGATACCGCTCTTTGCTTGGATACTAGCCTTTACATGAGGCCTAATTACTAAATTAGGGGGTTTAATTCTCTAATTGTGATAGCTGATGCAGGAACTATTCAATCTGTGTGAACCTCTGCTTCTTCTACGTGGTTACTAATATTTTAGCAGTATACTTTCATTGGCATTTTCCTCTTTCAAGCTAAAGTTGATAAAAGAGGTCACCTTGTTTTTCTTTTCTGGCACACAGGAGATCTTAATGAGCCAAAGAAGTCGAGGGTTTGAGCCACTGAGCAGCTTGGGCACTGCACCGCTAATACTCCTGGTCTAAGCTCTAGAGTGGCTATACAATCTATTGCAGGTGACAGGGATATCTCCTGGGGACTTGCAGAGCTATGAGCAGTTTAGGAGGAGTATAAAATGACCCTGTGATCTAAAGGACAATACTGTTGAAAGGTTGCAGAGAAGAGGTGGAGCTTAATGCTTCAGTACTACTAAATGGTATGTCCTGGTCTAGGAGCTGGTATTTCTTGTCCACTTTCTGTTGACTCAAATGCTTCACCCCAGCCTCCCTGAAGGCTGCTTTGAAGATGGCTCTCCTGGCTGGCTTGGACTGGAACCTCTTCATGCCTCACTTTGAATTTGAGGCAGAGAACAAAAGAGTAATTGGACCAGAGAAAGCAAATAAGAGAAGTCTTCTTCCAGAACCTCCTCCACGTAAACTATAAACCCAGACTGCCGGAAGGCATCTGGTACTTGAGCCTTACTGACTGAAGTCCTGCCTAGTGGAGGTGTTTCATGTCTTAAACAGAAATAAGAACTGGCAGCACATGCTGCGTGGACCTAACTTGTAAATGTGCATCAGAGGTTTTCCAAGACTGCCTACTAAACTGCCTGTCCTTTTTTCCCTCCAGGAGATTAAATAGAAAAATATCTCATTTCTATATCATGATCCCTTTTCTAAAAAGGAGCAAAGGACTGACCTGTGCCAAGACTGGGACAATTCTGTACGTGCCCAAAGATATAAACGGAAGCCTTTGTAGGATTTTTCTCTCTGAAGATAAAACTAGAAAAGGCCAGGGAACTGGCACTCTTGCAGCTTGGGCCACAGATGGCCATGAGCTTTTAGACCCACAAGTTAGATTTGAGTTGTGGGTATTCAGAATAAGACTTATTTTGAAACCTGGGAACAGAGGGTTGCAGGAGCTTGTGATATTGTGACCAGTTTGTTGCTAGACTGGTAAGTGAGCAGAGGAAACTCTGCCTCCCGGCTCAGCTCTCCCCCACAATGTACGTTTCCTTGTCTTTTCTGATTCATATTTCAAACCACAAATCATACAGAAAGATGCCCTCTATAGGTCATTTTATACAGTGGTGATTTACTCGCAAATGCTACCCCAAGTACTTTTCTGTCAGTGTGCCTTAAATCTCATCCCTGTTGGAGCTGCAAGCCTGAAGCCTGTTAGTCCCCCACAATGGGAAAATCTGTGCGTTCTGATTATAAACCTGCATTACCATATTCTGTGTAGTAGTTATTTTTCATTATCATTTTGCAATTTTCTTCCCCTCTTCCTACCAAGAGAAAAAAACAGGTCTTCATAAATTGTGAATAAGCTCCTGTCACTTGTGATCCATTGGTTTGTAGAAAACCATTAATTGTGATTCCTCCTCATTAAGTCTGACTATGAAGATCATGTGGAGACCAGTGTTGCATTAAGCTTTTTTTGTTGAGAGACAGCAGTAAGCCGTGACCTTATAAAGCATAGCAGTCAGTATTTTTATTGGTATATAAGATATGATGCATTATACCTGCCACTTCTGTTATGTTCATGGATGGTGCATAGCTCTTAGAAACTTGGTACTTGACATTTAAGATTGATACAGCACCAATTAATTTAAAAATACAACCTAGTACAAGATTCCTGGCTATTCTAGTTATTGAATTAGCACAGTATTGTGAATTGCTTGCATTCTGTGTGTGAGAAACAATTCATAAGCAGGTCATCAATGTTAATGCTGTTTTAACCTTTGCTGGTTTGCTTAAGGATGTAACATTTGATTAGACGCTTGCATCTCCTGGAAAAACTGCTCATTTCAGCCAACTAAATTGACCTTCTTATTGGTATAGTGATGGGAAAAATGTGCTTAGGATACAGGTTATAACCTAGACGTTCTTGTCTTCAAACTTGCTTAGAAGGAAGACGAGTAAAAGCAGCAGCTGGGAGTTGGTATCAACTACTTATTCTTAAGAGAATTATTCTGTTGCTTAGAGAACATCTTTAGAAGTATAATGACAACTCTCAGCTGAGCTGGCATAGCCCAAATTTGCTAGCCCAGCCATCTTACAGACTTTTAAAAATCACTTTTCCTCCAGTTTTGTTAAAAACCTGTAGGAGTCTGCTGCTGTTGCCACTCATGTCTAGGCATGCGTTGTTGAATTATGTTCCCTGAGTGAGGAGAAGCAGCTGCATAAGGTACCAAGCAGCCAAGAAGTTGTACCGTCAGTACTCTGTATACTGTGCAAGAGAGAAAACAGCTTTGATGAACCACAGGTAAGACAAGGTGGTTATTTTGATACCTGTATCTACCTGTGAGCCTACTAGACAGATAATGATCTTCTAAAGATGAATTTTGTTCTGGCTTTGAAAAGTGCCTGTATCAGCAGCCCGTGAAAAGTTAGCTCTGTGCTCTCACAGTGAGTCCTGCAGCTGCAGGCTTCATCTATGAAAACTGTTGTAGGTTTTACCTTCTCTGTCTGCTGCTTGTTTTAACTGAACTACCTTAGAAATGTACAAAACCATTGGAGGGGGATCTGGGGCAGTGGTCAACAAACTGACCTCTGTAGATACCCTCAGAATTGGGAGCTGACAGGAACCGGAGGAGGAGTAGGGAAGTTTTCAAACCCATATTTTAGTTGCATTTACTTTGTGTAGGATCCTTCTCAGGAATGGGACCCATTGTAAAGAATGCACCTCCTTTAGCAACCTTTAGGATGAGGTTTTCAGGGTCAGTAATCTGAATACTTAGATGGAGTGGTTCAGATTTGGATAACAAGAGCATAAACTGCTGTGGAAATTGCCTTGTTTAAGCTGATCAGGATACAAACCCTGCTAATTTGAAAACTAAATATATGGTAATAAAGTGTATGCTAAGCCACCAGGCAGAAACGGTCAGAAAATGGTATTGAAATAGTTGCTGTATTGGGGAAACTGCTAATTGCATCTCCTGGGTGAACAGGATAGGCTTTGGGCATACGCAAAAGAAGGCAGTTGCCTCAGGCAGCAACATCGTAGCCTTAAGCCAGACAGAGAAAGACCTTCTGGGTTTCTCAGCAGCTGTTGGAGCTTTGGATTCGGCAGTGGTGAAAGAGTGTCTCTTTTGGGCATCCTCTTCCCTGGCAGGTTGGGGCCGTGCCATCCAGGGTGTTTTGCCAGCCATGACTAGCCTGCCTTGAGGTAGTGTGCAGGCAGTGAGCTGTCCCCCTGAGCAAGGATAAGGGAGAAGAGCCAGTAATTTTGCTGCCTTTCTCCTCCTCACCTTCCTCCTCCCTGTCCCATCCACTGGGGCAGGGGGGCACCGAGCGGGGCAGGGGCTGCTGGGTCAGGGACAGCTCTGCTGCACGAGGGAAGTGAGTGTAGGTGCCCCAAGGAGGCATGTCCTCTCATTAACAGTGCACGTGCTCATACTTCAGCACAGACGTGATGTTTTGGAAGTCACCACCCGGTAACTCAGTTGGTAGATATCGGTGAAGGCAGTGGTCAAGACTAAACGACACAAAATACTTGCAGCTCCTTGATATGCCCTTTCATTGTTCTTTTCTGGGTATGAAATAACAAAAAAAAAAAAAACCAAAACCCTGTCCCGGGAGCCAGGTTGGTTTCAGAACCAAATACTAAAGGTTTTTTTCTGAGCCTGGCAGGGTGATGCTGGCTGCACTCCTTTACACTGTGTCCGTGAAAGCCTTGCAACTGAGTGGGTACCCTGTTGGCTCTTTGTGCCCTTCAACTATTGAGCAAACTTTTATGTCCTCAAACTGCAAATAACTTGAGAGATTCTGCTGCTGGACAGCAGACTGTTCCTTAAAACTGTCAAACAAGTTAATTTCATCAGGCTAAAATGTAAGCTTTCTGTCATCTTCCATGTCTCCAAAACCTTTTTCCTTCTAAGTTAAAAGAAAGCAAGGGAAGAAAAAACTTTTAAGAGAGCTAGCACCATCTGTTGTCTTCAGCAATGTAATAGTGCAACCCACTAACACACCTTACTCTTTTTTTTTTTTTTCTGAATTTTTCTGATCTATTATATCAAGACTGTAAACAATTTGTCCTGTTATGTCTCTGCTTACCTTAAAATTCAGTCTAATCTGGTGTAATGTATTCCCTAGCTCCCATAGGAAAAATGAAGAATTTGCCTCTAGAAACTGCTTCACTCCTAAGCCAAAATATCCATAAAGCAGTAGCTACTGTTTATTCACTTGCACAGAAACATCTCTGAAGTTTTACAATTTTTGGATCCAGTTGCAAAAAATGTCACAAGTTAAATAACGAACCTTATTCCTGGAGATCTGCCTACATTATTGATGGTGCCTTTAACAAACTGGAAAACGAGTAAGAGGGCTGCAGTCTAGCCTCTGCTTTGATCTCAACATGCAGTGGGGAGAAGCGTCAGCCAAACGGAGAAAGTATGCATCAAAACAGAGGCATGAAGGAGGACATTGGCAGGACAGCTTCTGACCTTGTGTCCAAAGACTGCCAAAACTTCACAGTTTTTAGTGGATGAATGGAATAGCTTTTAAATACACTGTGATTCCCGTTCATTCCCCTTGCTGTTACCCCACACCAGACTCGTGGTAGCTCGCAGGTGATTTCTTCCAAGTACTGAAGGGGAACTGTCTGCTGACAGGGAAATCTCTGTGCTGATTCATTCACTGTAATATTCAGTTGCATACCTTCCTGGTCCTCAGGACTTAAAAGAATATAACTATCTTTACTGGCTCTTCTGCAATAGTATATTGTGCTAATTTGTCAATCTAATTAGTTCTTCAGATGTCTGCTGGAGATTAATGTTGTTTGAGAATGAGGAATGGAGCTGGGAGGTGATCCGGGAGTCGGGTGCACTGAGAGCTCTTCCCAACAGGAGAAAACAAGCTTTGTCTGTCCACGTGGTATCATCAAAACACCCTGAGTTGTACCTAGGGGACTGGGTTCATTTCAAATAACCAAGCTGTCTGGCTTTGAGAGCAGCAGGCACAGTGATTGCTATTCCTGGAAAACATTTCACAATCTTGCATCTTGATTATATACACAAAATAAAATCATAGTAAACCATGTACATAGGATGTACGTGGTAGAAGAACAGTATGGTCCACTTCCAGGTACTGCACATCAGGGAGAGACTTAGGACAATGGTGACTCTAAGTCTGCCTTACTAAACTTCAGACCTCACGGTGGCCTCTGTTCCTAGGCGGTGGCCTCTGTTATATGATTAAGCCTAAACCTGAAAGTCCCGTTAACAGTATCTTAAACAAAAGGCTGTGTCCAAGCTTGGACATGGCCCTTCTACAGCGAGAGAGGATCTGGCTGCTGCTCTGCCCATAAACCACAAAACCCAAAGCAGAGTCAAAAATCTAGGTTAGCCTGACTGCATCTGAGAAGCTAATGCCTGACCTTGTGAGCGTTAGTCTGCAGGTCAGTGTCTTCCTAAAAAGCTTGTTCGTTGTGAAGGTGGGGGTTGGCTTAGCACTGCGCTCTGTGCTCTTCTGGGCCATCTCTGTGTGACACTTGAAGCTTTTGAGCTAAGAAGTGCTGCAAAAGCCATAAAGCTATACAGTGCCTACAATAAGCTGCTGATTTGCCTCTTCTGTTCCAGCTAGTGCTGGCTTTGTGGTGCTTATCCAGAAATATTTGGATATAAATGAGCTGTGAATATCTTCTATTTGTTGCAGCAACAGGCAATTGAAAGGCTAAAATAAATGTAATATTCTCAAAATAAATCTAGGGAAAACCGACAGCTTATCTTCAGCATTTTGGCAGCTAGTGTGGTATTTATTTTTCTTTTCTCTGAGTCAAACTGCGACATTTTTCTTCTCTTAGCGGGAGGAAGCCAAAAGCATATATCGGGGTGGTTCTGTGAATGGCTGAAGCATTTATGGCATTCCAGTAAGCGTGTTTTGCCCAGCTGTTTAGGAGAATATGCTGCATAATTGGTGTAGCATAAACAAAGTGACTATTGGTGAGAACAGCTGTCATTTTTATAGTCAGACTTCATGGAGAGTCTGGGAGTAACTTGTTATGGAAATCTGGTGGGTCTGTTTTGTCATTCTTAATTTGTAAGCTTCCAGAAGAATCTAGAATATTTCTTAAACAAACATGATGTACTTGTCTTTTGTCCAGGGAAAACCATAATCACTTTCCTCATTGAGGTACAATGCTATTTCCTTCGAACTCTTATTTTTGGTGTCCAAAATTAATTTCTAACAACTCTAATTTGTGTGTGCAAAGGGAAGTATTCAAATCAACTTAATAAGGGGTTTTGAATATGGGTTGGGTTTCTGTTGTGGGTTTTTGTGGGGTTTTTTGGTTTTGTTTTTTTTTTTTTTAAATGAGGATGGAGGATGATATTTCAAACAACCAAGTAGCTTTGTGTTAAAAATAGACCATATTCAGTAATCAAATCTTAAAAACTTAATGTGCTGAAAATAAGTAGTAAATAACTTCTTGGATCACGTTATTGCCAGATCTGAGCTATTTTCCTGAAGCTGTGAAATAATAAGAAAATTGTTCAGAGTAGGAATCTCTCCAGTTGCAATAGTTCCCTAAACGGATATGCTCTAGAAATTGTAAAGGGCTACTTCTCCTGGTATCATGATTTTCCAGCCAGAGAAAAAGGAGAGAACATTTTGATAGATGTCTTCCAAGGAATGGGTGGAGGGGAGCTCTGCCTATGCAGTTATTGGTATGAGGGACCTTCTGTCTTCAATAAAGACAATACTAAGTCATGTACCACTAAAACATCTGGGCAATAGAATTTGGGGATAGTACAGCCACTTCTCCCTTCGCTGACTTGCCAGCTGCGTGGATCACACTGAAAACAGGATTGGAGAGGAAGATGAAGGTAACAGATAGAAGGACACGGTCTCTCTGGAGGGCTTCTCTCCTGAAGGGAAGTCACCAGGCAAGCAGTGTAGGAACCAGTGTTGGGTAGAAGTAATCAGTAGGCTTTCTCAATGAAGACTGCTATGAGACTCAAAGTTAGTGTAATCTTGGTTCTGTGGCCTCTTCAAGAGTCTCCCAGTTATACAGGTTCACTTTTTGCGTAAGTGTGGTAGGACTTGAGGTCTATTAGATGGATGTGCCTGGATACTCTCTTACTGTGAGCTCCCCAAGGGAAGTGAAAGACTTTGAAACCGAAAGATGAGGCATAACACTTTGTAGAGAACTCAGAAGTGAAGAGGTAAGCCAGAGCACAAGTAGAAGGGATTGTGCACCACTGTGTTCTTGCAGATGGATCCTCTTCTCCAGGTTCAATCGCAAATGCTCCATGACTTCGAGTTGCAGAAAATGCTGCACCCTAAGGAGTTTTTCCTGGGACCTCTGAGGCTTAGCTACCTGCTCACTGCTCCTTACTGTGGTCCCTTTGCGCCCACCTGTGACCTGTGCCTCTGCTGGCCCCAAAGGTCCAAGTGACCAAGAGAAAGACTCATCTCCCTACAGCTCTATCTTGGGGGGATGTCCCTCTTCATCAGATCTATTGTAAGGAGCATGTAACACAAATACTAGCAGAACAACTAAAACCACACATTGTCCAGCACGGTAAGAAATCCCAGATGAAGATTGGCTTCAGCTTGGGAAGATGGCTGCATTTGTTTTATCAAGGACTAGAAGAACTTACAATATAAGCTAAACTATAACTTTTTGTAAAAAAACAAACAACCCCCAAACAAACAAACAAAACCCGAAACCCTGATAGCAGGGAATGGGACTGTGAGGTGTCTTAGTGTATTACAGCCTTCTCTTGAAAGCCTATAGGCAGAATCCTAGGTAGCTATGGAAAAGACCTGATGAGAAACACATGAGGTTAACCTCTTTGAATAATAATGCCATCTGCAGGAGTTTCCCAGCCATCAGCCCTTGTCCCAGAAGACCATTTGTACTTCACAGCATTAATATTCATTAGGTGTAACACCATATGTTGCACAGCAGGATGCATTGCCAGCAGACTGTTTGTCATAAAGCCAGATTTAATAAAGCATTGTAAAACAAACATTATGATGATAAATACAAAATGACAGGCTAATTAAGAGAATCTTAATTGCCATTTTTCCATAATAACATTTGTTTAGTATGTATCTGTCTTGTGCTAGTACTTTCCTTGTACAGCTTTTCACCCTGTATTGGCTCCATAAGGGAATCTGTACCTTGTATGATTTAAGGCAATTAATGTTCTGTTGCAGGAAATAAATTCAAGATTAGTGAATTGTTGCTACACTACGGATGTGCATATTCATTGATCCCCAATCTTGATGAGTACAAAAAAACCCACCCCTGAAATATAGAGTTGGCTGGGGACAACTTAATGCCCCCTCTTGAGGGATAATTTGAAAATGCAGCAGTTGCAGTTCTTTGGACAGGTACTGTGCAAATCTTTTACAGAAGGCACGCTTTTCTGTAAGCAACTTAGATATAAATTACAGTTTTCACATAGCGGTGCACAGACTGAAAGGCCTCTTTGTTCCTCCTTCACTAGAGCAGAATTTCATTACTGCTCTATTCCCCTACACTGGTGACTTCATGGGAGAGGAAGGGATTTAAAGAATGTGAAACGATATTATGAATTAATGCAGAGAAGTGACACCTATTTTTCTTCTTGCTATTAACTTTTTATCATAGTAGTTGCTGCCAGAGTGTCAGGAAATTAATATATCCTTCTTCAAACCTGTCAAGGTGGTGAGTTACAAAACTTTCAGAAACTTTAATAGTATTTCTCCATGTTCCTTCTACTTTATGTCTGTATTCTGATAGTTGCCTGACTCTCTGTTATATGCGGAAGACAAAGAAAAAATCATGACCTGAGAAGACCACAGCAAAACTTGTGTGGGAGATTTGCCCATGATAACTGAGGTTGTAATTGGGTTTTAGTCTTCATTTTGATGAGGCTTCCTCTTCCACAGGTGCCAGTTTCTACAGTAATGTAGTTCATTTGGGTTTCTGCCTCTGTGTACTATTTTGCAGAGACAGAGTGGTGACCATAACTGAAAAGACGTACAAAACAAAGTCAGGAGAGGAGAAAACCTAACCTTCTGAGCCCAGTGACGTGCTTTGAATTTTACCACAGTGTCTTTCTGCCTGGATATCTTAAATCTGTCATTCATTTCACAAAACAAAACATCCTTAGGGAGGAAAAAAGGAAAGGGGCCAAAATATTATAATTCGTTAACTAATTTTAAAGTATACCTTCTATTGTACCTCAGATGAAATAGTTTTATGTAGCTTGCATTGTAGATTTTGAAATAGTAGTGTTTCAGAAACCGGACTGCGCTTGGTTTTTTGTTTGGGTTTTGGTTTTTAGGTTTTGTTTCCTTCCGCCCGTCCTCAAGTTGTAACTGCATGTATACACACCAGACCTTTCCAAATGCATGAAGTTTTCTGCATTGAATTAATGATACTGACTGCTTAAGGAACTCTTAAAACTAGAGTCAATATTTTATTCACCTCCCACCTCATCTTTGTCATCACATTAACAGAGTAGGTATATAAAAAGTAAAAACTCTGGTGTGCTGTTAACCTTTTTTCTTTTTTTTTTTTTCCTATATTATTTAGCTAGTGATAAAGTTGCAGCTGAAAGAATATGCATGAAAAGTCTTGAGCTATAAAGGAGATTGCTGTAGGAAGTAAGGTGTTTTGTTTGGTAGGGTTTGGGTTTCTTTTGTTTTTGATATTTTTGTGGACTTTTTGATGGGAGTAGGTGAAAAATACTTTTTCTTCTGTGAACATTTCCTGAACTGAAATTTACAGTCCTTCCCAGTCCCCCACCTGGATCATCTCCCAGCAATACCTTGCACAGCATTTTACTCTTGGTTTTCTCACTGAATACTACTTCTTTCTCTACTCTTGGTTTTTGACCATACTTCTCAGGTTTCAAGGTTCTCTCCTTAGCACACATAAATTATCTGTGTAGGATTTCCTAGCTTTATTCTGTCCTCCTTTTTATTTATTTTTTTTTTTTTTAACTACTTTCACTCTAGGCTTTAGAGTGAACCATTACAACAGTTACTCATTCTCTTTGCTTGCTGTGCTATCTTCAGATGACTATCCGGTGTTGGACATTGCCTGTGATAATCAATTCCCTTTACATTGTGCAGAGCATGAGGTGAGCAAAATATCCATCTCAAACTTGTGTAGTCTTAACAGATATCACTAAAAAAGAAAATTCCTCAAAAAAAAAAAATCATTGTGACTGAAAAAATTGTATTCCTAGAAAAAAAAGCTTGAGAAATTAAAATTGAAGGTTTCCAGAAAAGGTACCTGAACCACTGAACAACCTACAAGCTCAACTTCAGGTGAGACCTTAGTCTGAGAAAAAGGAACTCTAGTTCTCTGACACAACCATGACTTTATCTGAAATCTGTGGTGGTGCTTCACCTGGTCAGACAGTGTAATGGATGCGCCATTGCCTAGAGAAAGCACAGCTGTCCTGGTCGTCTAGACTGCAAAACACCTTCGGGGCCCTCCTGGCATGTGAAAGGGCACACATGCAGAGCTAAAGGCTGTGTTTGAAACTCTTCTGCAAGTGGCATTGAATGCCACTAAAACCAATGATTGTCGTGGTGGTAAAATCACTGTGGGATTCAGGAGAGCGGTGAGATGAGAAGGCCAAATCAATAACAATGTGTGCTTTCCCTTCCCCAAAAAGGTGACCGGGTCAGTCATATGCTTGAGCAGGGAAGATGAGGTAACTGCAGTAAGATATTGAAGTAGGGTGATTGTTAGAATACTGGAGATGGAATCTGAAGGCACTTAGTGAGCCATCTGATCTGCTTAGAAGTAGTCAATGCTGTGTTTAAAATCAGTGTCTTCACCTGAGAACTACAAAGAGATTAAAACATTTTCATTGGGTTGTTTTTCCACACACCTTTTAAGTTTTCTGACATGGAAATTTTCATGCTCTGAAATTTGAGCTTGATCATTCAATTAAAATGGAACAAACTTTTAGCCTATCTAATGTTTCTTCCACTTTCCCCATTATTGTGAAAGGAGAAGTTTGCTGCTCTTTGCTGTGATACACATCACGTAGGAACAGGTAACGCCTGGTACCTTGTGTTGTTGGAAGCTTGATGTTTTATGGTAACGTGCAAAGCAAAGATCTGGCTTTTTTTTTTTTTTTTTTTTTGGTCCTTGCCTTAGAAATTAGCNGAATCACAAAATATCTCAAGTGGAAAGGTATCCATAAGGATCACTGAGTGCAACTCCCTGCTCCTTGCAGGACTCATGACCCCATAGTGTGATCCTGCCACCCTCAAGGTGGAGCCGGGAGGTCTGATGTCAGTAATAAATGGCAGAGGCAGTAATTGCATCTGCCTTCCCCCTGCCGCTTCAGCCAGACCCAGTGCTCCCTTGCTGGTGCTGGCCGTGTTATGCCGTGGCTTGGCACTGGTAATAGGTGTCATACAGCTTGTGGGGGTAGCTGCACCGCGGGGCAAATATGGATCGATTCACAGACTCTGGCTTAGGGAAAGTAATTCGGCACCTTGGGAGTTGAGGGGTGAATAAATATAGCCAGTTCCTTGTGTGTTTTATGCAGGTATGCTACTCTAATTTATTTCAAATAGCAACTATATTTTTACTGTCCTCACACTTTCCTCTAGTGCTGTGATCAAAAAATGATAGGCAGATGTTGAATTTAAGGTGCTGTTGTAGCCCTTTTGACATCAGTGGGAATTTTTATTCGGAAAAGGGAATGTAAACTTGTATATTGTGGGTTGGAAACTTGTTTGTGTTTTTGGCCCATTTGCGTTTTGTGTCGGTTTTAGCAGTTTCATATTGAGAAAGCCCAGTGTGTGTTTCCTTTATACAGAAAGCTATCTGTCTGTGAGTGGCAACTTACCAAGAATAATAGTATGTAGCCAGTCTTCTCACTTCTTGCCTCATTCAGTAATACTATGCTAAGAAGATATGTGCAGTATATGCTAAGAATGGGTTTTTAAGAGAGCCTTTAAATAAAATACTTTCAATAGCTCAGTGTTTCTTGAAGTTGGCATTTGTTTTGACAGCTTTGTCATCTTAATCACTTGAATAAGTAACAACAAGTAAAACTGATTTTTCATACTTTAAGGTACCAAAGCTTTCAAAACAGTGGAGACAAAAGAAAAAATGGATTTTTGCCTTCCCATAACAGGCAAGTAAAGTTGTGCTCTGTTGCTGAATCTGCCATTGGCAAATAAATTTTTGACAGACTCTTCAATGAGAGACTGAGGACAGTTAAAAAATTAAGAATTGGGAACATGTAACCTTACAGGGCCAAGGCAATAAATAACAGCAAAGAAATGATGGAGCACCTCTGCAGCAGCATTCTGTTCTTTGATTTGTGGCCTCTAGGTTCAATAGATGCGATTTTAAAAAGCAAACAAATAAAAATCTAGATAAAGATCAGAGCTGAATACTATTGATGTGCTGTGCGTGTCTTTCAAAAACAGTTAACCTTATTCCCCTTATAATACTAATGCATGTTGTCATCTGGGTAGCTCTGAAGATCATGAAAATTTCACCTCTCATTGCTGCTGCAGTGCTTGTAACATCCAGTCTTCATGCAAGCACAGCCCTTACTCTGAGATGCTGTGGAAGCTAAACATTTGCATTTGTTAAAAAACATCTAGGAAAACTGATATTAAATGCAATGTTATCAAATCAGGCTCAGAAGGTCTGAGTTGCAAGCAGCTGGAAGCTACAAGAATAGTTTGGGAGACAGGAATGGTGACTGGACCCTTGTTCTGACTTGGTACTGCTGCTCTGATGCTGACTAAAGGGCTGGTGTTTGAGAGCTGTTAGATGGTCACAGCTGTCCGAGGCGGTGGTTCACGCGGCAAAAGCTCAGTTGCCTCCTAACTGGACTTTGCGTGGATGGAGGAAGAGGGGTCCTCCCTGAGCAAGCCCCCAGTGATTAGCAAGGAGTGATGTTCTGACCGCCGCTCTGGCTGGACATGCCTTCCTTGTTGGCCGAAGGGGACAGCATTCGCCTTTCATCATCTTTCATTACCAGCTTTCGATCCAGCGCAGCTTCTAAAGCAGCTCAAAACCCAAGTAGCAGCAAGGCAGGGCAGTGAACCGTACTCCAGCCTGTTACTTCCAAGGACTCGGAATATAAATCATCTTCACAAAATGAGATCGAAATGAAACATGACAAAATGGAGCAGGTATCTGAAAAGATTTTAAAGAACTTTGGGTTATTTATTGTCAAGCCAGCTGAGGAGGCTAAGAGAATAAAGCATCCAGAAGTCAGACTTAAGGTTCATAAATATTTTCTGCTATAATGAGTTTTATCTAAAAAAACAAAACAAAACCACAAAACAAACTTTCAGATTTGACCCACTAAAAACCTGCCAGGTCTCTTAGCTTAAAATAAGCTTTGTGCTGTTCTTTAGTATGCTCCCACAAATGGTCACTCTGAAGTCTGAAGGGCAGTTTTATTTAAACAATATCTCTTAGCAAGAGCGAATAACACAGCAATGGCTTCTACATCTCTCTTCCAGCTCCTTCCTATGCAGCCCTGATTGCGCATGACTACGAAAGTAGCTCGATATAAGTAGTAAAATGGTGAATACATGCCACTCTTAAATCTCTTGAATAAGGATGCAGGGGTCTCCACTGGATAAAGGGCTGCATAAGCGTTATTACAGAGCTAAAACAAATAATAACAAGGTTGAGGGGGACATATGGGAAGGCTCAGCTAACTCTAGTATTATTGTTTGTGGGAACCATCAACAGAAAAGAAAAGCTGACTAAAAACCTCATTATTAAGCAGAATGCCCACTTTATCCTGGAGTTGAGCATTTTTTAAAAAGGATTAACAGCATTGGTGCTCTGATATCTTACTATGCATTTGCACTTTCAATGGCAGGATCTTTGGGATGTTTGCGAACTTTCTACCTTTCTTAACTCAAACACTAGTGATGGCTTTGCACCCAGAAAAGAGTAGTGCTGTAAGACTAACAGGCATGGAAGGCCATAGTCCTTAATGAAAATTATTACTATTGTCTTTTAGAGGAGAAAGAAAAAATGTCATTGACTGGAAGTTACTTGCTATGCTGTTAAATCATACTTTTAAACCTTGTGTGTAGCACCTGATTTGGTATTCCTATGTACAATGTGGTGCTTTTCTGAGCTATACTATAAGCTTCTTACCGCAACAAAGAAACGCCATCAGTATGTGACTAGCTTTCTAAATTATTCAGGAACAGCCACGCTGATTTGGATTAAGGTTTATGCACAGTGACATTCTGTGCTACGTTTCAGTCGTGGAGGAGCATGTTAAAAAAAAGCACAGGACCGCATGACTATAGGACATGAAGGTGTGTGATAAGAAATGAATGAGAGCTAGAGAGAATAAAATGGTGACTAACTTTAGGAAATACTGTGATCTTCAGTGCCTACATGCAACAAATGTAGCTGGGAAGAAATGAGAGGAGGGGCATAGGATAAGGCAAAATGTTTAGAGGCAAATATAAATTGACATTAAATTAAAATATTTAGAACCTCAAATGATACCAGTGAGAACCAGGCTATCCTGTTTCCTGCATCTGACATTACTTAAATTTTACATGTAAAATGGACACTTGCTGCATCTTGAATTTTGTCTTATCTGGTGTTTTTCTGCAGCAAGACAACAGCAAGTCTGTGTTCTAGTCAGATCACCAAACAATAAATCCATTACAAAAAAAAAAAAAAAAAAAGACAGCTTAAAAAAAAATAGTCTAAAACTTTAAATGGACATTTTTCTTAAATTTATATGTGACTACTTATGATCTCAGCATTCTCTTGTGCATTTGCTGGAGAATGTCTGGCTAGCTGTTTTCACATCTGTCAGCAAAGCCAAACCCTAAATGTGAAGTGCAGCACTTGGGAACACTTTGTGATTTTGTGATGATCCCCGGAGGACTTTGGGCCTGTAAAAAGCAAAGAAAGGATTAGATGGACCCACCAATGCATTACTGTATTTTCATCTGCAAGAGGAACAGTGTTGCTCCAGCTTGGTCCCACATGTTACATCACTTTGGACAATGATCTTGCCAGACTGTAACAACTGCTGTGTTTGAGAGGTAGAAGTGTTATATTTAGAAATCCTCAAGGCAAAATTGGGACTTGAAGGAAATACTGTGAAGATCATAGAGCATCAGAAAATGAAACTCATTGATGGAGACTAGCAAAGACAAGAGTCTGTAGAAGCTCAGGTTTCCTGGGTCTTCCAACCCTAGCCCAAAAGACAGCAAGACAAAGTTATCAGGCCCTTGAAAAAGAGTCATCGTCCCCAAGAACATCTGATATCTTCTTCCAGATTCCTTCAGGAAAAAATAGCTGTACAGCAGAAGAGAAGCACGTTAGCATGGGTGATGCTGCAGGTGGCGGAGAGAGCTCTAGCAGAACTGGACAGGCAAGCAGACCTCTGGAAAGCAACACTCCAAAATAATCATGGTGTGATTTCATACAGGGGAATTTATAGGAATTATTTCTCATAATTTTATTATTACCTATAGCTGGTTTGGTGCTGTATGGGAGAAGAGTTCTTTACAGTGGAATGGGTTTTTGTTATTAAAACACTAAGTGGCTTAGATCAGAGCCAGATCCTTAGTAAGTAATTAGATGTTTTTGAATTGAAAAATACCTGTCTAATAAAGACAAGGAAGGCTGTAGACTGTACTCTTAGTTGGCTATTGGTTCTTCTTTTTGCATCCCCCTTCTTGATGACTTCAGAGACTGCCAGTTAAAAGTTTAGCATCCTGCCTAGACAACTGTTTCTTAAACATGCTAGTGGTGATACTTTTTTTTGAACACTGCATGTCTGCTTCGTTTACGCTAAAACTGTGATGCAAATGTGTGATTTTAAACAGTGAGAAAGGAAAGGCTAGCAGAAACGTAGTTAGTGTGATGGCAGTAACTTTGGTAAGCTTTTGACTTGCTGACCTACAGTACTTACTCTTTATTTATTCATTCATATAAATGTTATATTTAGTGTCTATCATAGACTCTCCTGCAATAACTTTTCAGACTAACCCAGTGTTTTGAAAGAAATGTTTCCAAGCCCTGTGTACATCTTCATGATCAGTAGAATAAGAATTTATTATTTTTTCAATGGGGGAAGGGGATCCTCACCAACTCCCCCATGTGCACGCCCTCAGCCTGAGTTCTTGGTGGAGACCTGAGCTCTGAGGGTGCATGGTCATGTGAAGAGGAGAGAGAGAGAGAGTCAGACTGCTGATCACTTTTCTGAAAACGCTGGACTGTCTAATTGCTCTTATTTGCTGTGATGTTGTGGATTCTTCATCTATTCATTTCTACCAAAAACCAGCTGTGTCTTTTTATGAAGGCATGGGAGCATCTCCTCAGCTAAAGGGAATTCTGGACTAGCTGTAGTAAGCACTTCTCTTGCTTTTTTTGGTTGTTTTTTTGTTGTTTTTTTTTTTTGGTGAGTGTTTGGGTTTTTGTGTGTTATTACTGAAAGATTATACTACTCAAACACCCATGGTAATTATAAATTTCAGCCTTTTCCTTCCGATTTCAGACAAGGATGAAATGCAAGTGTATGGGTAACAAAGCATGTCAATAACTTGGCAGTGCAGGACACTTAAGCAGTTTTCATTGGATATACATCTTCAAAGTGCCTTTTAAACAATTACAGACATAATAGCTGAATGGATTCATCACTTCTGAGATGTATTGACTTGATTAGATAATTAGCTAGTTTCTTTTATGCTATATGGTATTTTACCTTCAACTACTGTCTTCTGGGGAGAAGTATAAATGCCTGGGCTTCTCCACCTGTGATTTTGTTTGTTTGTTTATTTTCCCCTCCAAGTATTCTTTGTAGTCCCTGACACTTTTTCTGGAGGCCCTTCATTTCCTACCTGGCCCGAGGTATGCTTTTTACCTACATGAAAACCTCCAAAGATTTTTTTTTTTTTTCCTTTGGGAAAAGGAAAGGGGGAAGCAGGATGCACAGTAGAAACAGATTTCTGCTGCTGCATCTGCTTCCCTGCCAGCCGTGCCCTGCAGCCCCCGGCTCGCAGATGCGCTGCTGCAGCCCGGGCACAGTGTGTGTCCCTTGTGTCCAAGGCGCTTCTGCACCATTTGAAGCTGAGATTTATTGCTCAGAGGGTGCACTCTGGCATAATCAGTGATGAATCACCAGGGACATTGCTTGGAGAGCTACTTATCTAGGAATACCATTCAATGCCTGGGGAATAGTAGAGGGAAAGAGGTGAGTAAGAGGTTGTTTTCCCAAGCATGCCCTTTTTGACCACAAAGTCAGGTCCAAGGGGATTTTTAGCTCTCATATCTCATGCTCAGACTCTGGAAAGTCTGCCAGACAAAAGAGGCAATAATTTTTTTCTGTGATAGCTGTCTGGAAGCAGTTCTTTCTTCCCTACTTCCAGTCTGAACCCCTCTGGGCAAAGCAAATCAGTCTGGTATTGGGAGAGGAGTAGACTGCTCTGTGGTTCAAAGCCTTCCTACTCATGGCTTATCCCTGGGCTGATTTTCCCAGGAAGAGGGCTGGAGAGTTTAATCCCACATCTGCAGTGGGGACACTGGCCCGCAGCCCCTTTACTTGTGGTGCTGGTGCTGCTGCCACAGAGGGTAGGGCCCTACGGAAAGAGTGGTTTCCAGAAGATATTGGGCTGTGAGGGGTGGGATAAGAGGATCTGAAGGGAATGGGAACCTCTGAGGTCAGGGACCTGTAATGTGGGAGGCCTTTAGGGCAGGGGAGGCTGGGTGATGAGTGTAGGAGCTTGTGGGCTGCAGGCTTTGGGCAGGAAGTGGTGCTCCTTGCCTGGCTTCCCCAAGGCTGCCATGTCATCTGCTTCCATCTGTCTGGGCTCCACGTTGTCATCTTGCTTAAATTACTTTTGCAGTTGAAACTGTGATTCCCCTAGGTTTGGTCTTTGGGATCGCTTTGCCATGGAAAGCTTTCTTCTAAAATTCCCCCAGTTGCTGACTGAGATTTGTCTATCCCTCGTTCTGTCTGCAATGAGTTTGGCAAATGAATTCCGTGCCTTCAGTTTCCAGTATAATCTGATGCAGTAATAAATAATGATCTGTCCCTGAATTGGGAACGGTTAAAATAAATATATCTTAAAATGTCTAATTAAAAATCAGTCAAACGGCTCATACCTGCATTTATTTCCTTCCAAAATATCCAGGTTTACTCTCCAGAGCATAAATAATCTTTCCTCTGATAACATTAATAGCAGGGTGTTATGTAACTTTTCTATGCAGAAATACAAATAGCACATAGGAGCTCCACCTTTCCCTCATCCCCAAATACTGTGTACTTGCATCATCAGCAAAGGTAGTAGCATGTGAAGTCTATATATTTAAGGAAATCATTTGAGGTGTTTTGTTTGTTTTTTTTTCTTTAAATGCAATACATGTTGTCCAGTATTACTAAAATGATTGGGTAATAGCTTCTGACAAAGGGGCATGGTTTTAGTGTTTGGCTTTCATGGAGGCTCTCAAGCACTTTCAAATGAAGTCAGTATCTTGATCTCGATTTTTGCAGATGGAAAAGCTGGGATCCAGAATGGGGAAGTGGCTGGCCTAAGGTTTCTCAAAAATCCTTGAAACTGAAACGAAGTCCCAAGTTCCCATCTAGTCCATTAATTTCAGGCAGCTGCCAAGTACCGTATCCTTATTTGTGTTGCAATAGCACTTAGCAACCTCGGCTGGGGTCAGGGCCACAGTGTTGCACCAGCCAGCCAGTGACCATCCCCTGATTTGTATGTCTTTCAACCTAAAGAGGCACAGCCAGGAGTCAAAAGAGGATGGAAAAGTGAAGTGACATATATAAGACCAGACCTCAGGGGAGTGAGTAACTTCACCAGGAAGTTCTTGAATTTCAGCCACTGGACAATGATTTCTACTTTGGCGTTATGAAAACATCTAACAATTACCATGGGGTAAACCTGCAGTCCACTAGCAGGAGGCTGGTGGAAGCAGAGCAGACCATTGGTCAAACGCAGTACGTGCTGCTGGCAAGAGGGTGTTTACTCTGTTCATAGATGTATCGGGTATACCTCTGAAATTTGGAGCCATATTCTAGTTTCATACTGCACATTGGGGGATCTTGCTTTCTTGTAATGGTCATATCTAATGTTTATGCTAAATCAAAAATGGTACCTTAGCAGAAACACAGCGATGGTTCAGCTATGTAACAGTCAACTAATGTTGTCTGTAAGGCAAAAAAAAAAAAAAGTTTCTATCTCAGTATTTCTAGCAGCTGTTTTGTTTTCTTTTAACTGTCACAAGACAATAAATTACATATGCTGAAAAACCTATCTCTGTTTAGTGTTTACAATTCTGTTCTTGTAATTTTTAAACAGTAACTGCTCCAGTTTGATAAAAGATCTCCATGTTCTAATTAGTCAAAAATAACAGTCCTCTCAGCAGACATATATGTTTTTGGATAGCTCTAGTCATGAGTGACTTGGTCAGCTGCCTAGCTGCTAATTAAAATAAACAGAACCGTGTTCATTCAGCATCCAAAATGAAATAAGTGACTAAAAGGAAACAAAAAAAATATCTGTCTTGAAAGCTTTGCAGTAAAAAAAAAAGTTAAAAATATAAGATTCTTCCCCTGCCTCATGGAGTCAGGCAGCAGAATTCTCTGGTCCAGCATTTGATTATTTATTTTGTATATGTTTTCCTAAAATCAGCTGTACTTCTGCTCTCCCCCAAATTGGTGATGATTGCCTGAAGTAAATTGAACAAGTAAGCAGATGTGTTCTACAGGTTTTCTGTGCTAACATGTGTCTGTGATATGGATATTTGCAGCGGTAGGATTTTTAATGACAACTCTGTTCAGACATCTTTCCATCACTTGATAGGAGTCGTTGCTTTATAGCTTTTAAGGGAAGGCAGGTTGCTTTAGAGCAGCAAGGAGGATTTGCCAGGAGCAGACTCATTCTAGGTGAAGTGAAAGCTGTATGTTTCCACTCTGGCAAGGTGCAATTACTACATGCAAATATTACATTGGTGTGTAACTAGAATAATGCTTGTACCAACAAGCAGAAGTACTGGTTAGGCAGTAAGAGTTGTCAGAGTCGCTGACAAGGAAGAAAATGGGGCTTACGAAGTGTCTTTTCCAGCTCTGTGACTGAGGACAGCCTGTCCTTTACAGATTTAAATCTCACCACCTGCATTCCCCTACAGCTCTCAATTATCCGTTAAGGTTTTTAAGAGAAACAGAATGGCAATTAAGCCTGGTATAGCAGTGTGAAAGCAGTGGAAGCCTTGGGCTTGCTGAGAAATCTATCCATAAATGAATTAACTGCACAAATAATTCCAGCTAATTAGAGGTGTACATTCCTCAAATAACTTGATTCTCTCATTTACTTAATTGAGTTGATGGCTGTTCTGGGATGGAACAGCAAACTGTTCGGTGGCTATTACAATAAATATCACTCTGACTAAATCTTTTCAAACAGTCCAGATTTTTTCCTGTTAACTTGGAATTTGCCACAGAATCAAGATAGCTGTGGTTCTTTGGTTTTTGTTTTTGTTTTTTTTTAATTATGCCTTTGTGTTCAGTATGTTAAAAGATGAAGGTAAGCTAAATTTCATTTACAATTCCTAAGTTCAGCTGAACAGTAGGGACTATAAATAAGGATTATTGATCAGTGAAGTAGGGTCTTCATTTTACACTTCAGAGAAATGCTGACAGGATGGAAAACTTTCAAAATGATGACTTAGATAAAACTGCTATGCTTGGATAAAAAATCCAGGTAATTCCCATGGTCTAAGCGAGCTTCTTTTGAGGCTACATGAGTTTAGGGTCCTCATACAGGGGAAAAAGAAAGAGAACTACCAAGCATTGCTCAGACGATTTCTCCCTAAATGATGTGAGAAAGTTAAAGACTTGAAACAGCCTCCACTGGTTTTCAGCTTATTTGAGCTCTTCCCTTTTTTTTTTTTTTTTGGTCACATCGTCCTTTTCTCTTCTTTCCCAGTCCTTCCCAGCAGTTTTTTCAATATGTAACAGTGGAATACCACCCATACCAAATCACTGTGCTGTTTTGTAACTTTCAGAAGAAGAGCCTCACTTATCATCACTTTGGGATACAAAAGTGGCCACTCAATCTCAGTGTCCCTCTTTCCATTCCATGTTCTAATAACCCTTGAACAATGCCACAGCAACCACTGAGAATCAATAAAACATCTTTTTTTCCCATTTGTTTCTTCTCCTGCTTGTAGTAAAGAGGGATCAGTATAAAAACACTGATAGTACTGAAAGCATCCCTTCTCAAGAGTAA
>VYZV01024444.1:166413-208564 GCA_013401275.1 Pandion haliaetus
ATTAACTTGTACCTGCCAATAAACAAGGAAATCCATCTGTTATGTAGTCACTTTCCTCATGGACCCTCAAAGACATGTTCCACATGTCCGTGTTCACAGGGAAAATAAGGAAGGAGACTGCCAGGCCACCCAGGTCCTTTGCAAATAGAAGATTTGTTTGAAGAAACCTAGAGCAGGTCCAAGACGACAGTCCCATGCACAAGTTCTTTTCAATTTCTCCCTATTGTGTTATTACTTCACCAGCAAAACTTTTCCTCTGCTGTTTCCATTCTCACTGTCTCTCAATATTACTTGGCATCCTTATGGAAATTCCATTTCTGCTCAGTCCTGTGCTTATTTTTCTACCCCTTGTTGTTCTTCCGCTGTTTATTTTACTTTTCACTGTTATATTTCCTACTGGCACCAGTGATGCAAATTAGTGGATGTGTTTGGAGCAGGACCATTTTGGATGCTTATGGACATGGGAACATTTGTCTTCAAGCAAAAGGGCAGGCTCCCTAATTTGGTACATTGGTGAGACTTTAGTTATTTTTTTAATCTTTTTTTCAAATTGGATTTGATCTTCAGCAGATTCAGCAGATGTCGTAAAGCAAATAAACCATATGCAGTGGTTGTTAGACATTACTCATGGTGTAATCCCTTTATCCAAATGTAAAAGTTAAACATATGAAACCATATCCTCAGATAACTGGAGAAGCTCAGTACCTACTCAGAAAGCCACCACAACTAATCCACTTCATCGTCTGGTGCAGCCCATCTTCTCTTAAGGAAGGTAGGCAGAGAGAGGGAAGATGGATTCATGACTATGCTTTTAAATAAATGTAAACTAACCACAAAGGGTCAAATTCATTGCTGATGTAACACTGCTAACTTCAGTGGATTTACGCTAGGGATTAATGTAGTCCTTTCTCTAATATATATTTTCAGGAGGGAGGAAGATGGTTTTTATATAGATTCAGCACAAGAACTGCTGGCATATAAACAAACCAAACAAAGACTTGTTCCCTTCTCAAACATCTGTTAGTATGAATGTCCAAGTCCTGTGTATCTGCCACAGGTTGTTATAATATAGCTGCATTATATTAACAAAAAAATACAATAACCATTTGGTTTCTACTTTAAACAAGAACTTATGAAAATGACTTTCAGGTGGAGGGAGTGGTGATTTGGCAAGGTTTTCTTGGCAGGGCTGTGGATTACACATGAGGGAAAGTTGTTTGGTGGTGGAGCAGACAAATTGCTTAACAATTAATAAAAATAATGCCTTGTGTTTCTACATGACAAGGTGCTGTGTGGGAATTATCCTCTCCCCAGCTGCTCTCCACCAATAAAATATAGTCGGTTCTGTAGGTTTTTAAGTTACACACAGTAAAATGGAACTGTGCTTTTAAAAGTGGTAACACCTTGCTGATGTGCGCAAGTAAAACTGTAGTTATGTGGGTTACACATTTGACCAGTTTATCTAGACTGCACAGTCCTGCTCTTAAAGCCTTGCAGTCTTTGGAGTCCAATACCAGTTAGTGCTGTAGGTTTTGGTTTTCTTCTGTTTTATCTGAGAACTTCTAAGAATTTTCTCCTAAGTACTAGACCATTATAACACAGTGTATAGAAAACTATTACAATATCAGCTGCATCTGTTTAGGACTTGTATGGGTCAACTTTCATCAGAATCAGAGCAGATTTAGCATCTGAATTCTCATTTTACAAGGCAACTGAAACACTGCAAGCCAAAGTGTGATGCAAAGTGATAAAAGGCTCTCAGGTAGCTTCTTAAAATTACAGAGGTATATTTGAAAATGTTCTGATGATGATGAACGTGTGATGGGATCTTAATTCTGCAGCTTGCTGCTTGTGTAAGAGACAAACTTTGTTTGCCAGCCAAACTGTAGATCAATCAAATGGGGAAAAGTTTGCCTTGTTTTCTGTAAAGCAGCGTATGGGTTTATTCTGCTGACAGTTCTGCAACCAAACCTCCTTCTGTGAGAATGTCACATCGTTTGCTTCAGGGTTGTTCGCTCTTCAAGTTATCAGCTACATTGTGCCTCTACAGTGTCCTTTCTGAGGTACAACCAACCAATTTTGCTGTCTTATCAAGAATGTTTTCTTTGTCTTATTGAGTTCTGCAACTTACCCTTCCTGAAAGCGGTATTTCTAGCAAGATTTGACAGTAGGGATTGTTCCCCTGGGGGGTGGGGAGATTTCTTCGAATTTCTGCACTGCCAGCAGATATCAACTTTTCTAAAAAGAAATCCAGGTTCTTGGATGTAGTTTTACTTCTTAACATAGTGCGTAAGATTCTCATAGCACTGACGATGTTTTATCAACAGTAATTAGAAGCAAGATACTGTGAGGATTTTCTCTTTCTGGAATATATAATTGAATATATGTACTACATAGCCAGCATTTTCCCTGAATTAATCCTCAGTGTTTCATATTTGAGATCATCTTGTTCTCCTGTGAATAGCTACTTTTAACTTTAGATTTAAAGGTGTAGGTTTAGTGCAAGATGGTACTGTTTTGCTCAGAATGCTAAAGGTATTAAAAGTAAAACTCTAGAAACATGTTGGAAATTCTTAGAGGTTGGACTTGGCATACAACAGCAGATGATGTGACATTCGTTTTGGGCAAGGGTTTTGTTTCTTCTGTAGCATTTAAAATCGGTAGGACTGGGATAAATTTTCCTATTGCTGCATCAGTATAAAATAATCATTTTGGTTCTACCTTCCTCATATACTCAAGAACTGTCTTGTTTAGAAGGATTGCCTTGGGTTTGATAAATTGTTTTCATTCATATGAAAACATGCCTTATTTGTACCTATATCAGCAAAGACTGAATACTTGTATTTGGAATTTACAGAACCTAACTGCAGCATTTTGTCTCGCTGTAGAGAAAACATGATGAGGTAGATCTCAGCTGATGATCTAGTAAATCTCATGTAAATGATTGCTGAGAAAGGCTGAGGGGAAAAGTAAATAATAAAAATCACTTTTAGGACGTGGATCAATGTAGGAATTGATATGTCTCTGTTTAGTTAACACATTTGTATCCAGAAGTGATTACTTGCATCATGTTGCAGTGATTTATTGCATTGATTTCAGAGAAGTCTTTATGTTGATGGTATGGATGCGTAGGAGGCCATGAGACAATGCAGCACCCCAGAGTTTCCTGGCTCCAGCTCTGCAAGAGTGTACCTCAGCCATATATAAAGAGCTGGGACTCACCAGTGAGTGCCACCAGTACCCTCCCAGGCTGTGTCCATGGCTCCAGGGTCCATGCTGGTGTTCTGCCAGGATGTGCAGGTTCTTTGCAATCGCGGCCTTCAAACAAGATCCCAAAGAAGGTTTTGCTGTTCAACAGAATAGATGTTAAGTAGTTGAGGGCTTGTCTATAGCCAGTTGCTGTGCTTGCCTGCGGCAATAATGTCAAAACAGTTTGCTTATTTTATGTGAACGCTTTTTTATCTTCCTAAGATCAGCTTGATATTTCTAATGAGTTTAAGGTAATACAGATTGTTTAGAGATAAAAAGAAATAAACCGCTCTTAAGGACTATCAGCCTAAAGGTTAGTGTCAGTTCAATCTACATAGGCAAACTCTCTTTTGGGCTGTTGACTGCTCTGAATTACAATAAGGTGTTGACTTTCACAAGACATCAGTACTTCAAGCACAGGCCACCTGAGCAGGTAGGAAAGTAAGGTTCTCCATTAGGACTTAAGATCTCTCCTAGACCTTTGAATTCAGGTGCTTACTGTCATATTTTTTATAAGAGAAAGTATTAAGCTTTCTCTTACAAGTAGTAAAGCTTCTTTTTTTCTGTGCTCCTAGGATCTTCCTGGGACTCTAGCCCCTAATTTTTTATGTTAAACTTACACTCAATCGGCAGGCATTTGCTCTCAAGCCAATATTCTCTGTACCACCTCCTCCCTACCAACCAGTAGGTTGGCTGGGGCTGTTCCAGATTGTTGAGCTGCACGGTGCATTGCTGGACTACCTCTGCTGCACTTCTGTGTTGCTGCGTTCCACCAGGAAGTGTCACTGAGATGAGGCTCAAATCAACCCCACAGACACGGCTGAAAAAGGACTTATTAATGAGTGGCATTTTACTTCGTCTTGTACGCCTATATGTCCGTTGGGATGTTAAACAAAGCAATACTAATAAATACAAATATTTGCTGGTAAGGATGCCTATAGTCAGAAATTGTCAAATTGTCTTGATTTTCCGCTGCTAGATTCAACATGATGTATTCAGATGACATGTAAAAGAAATCTGTTTGGTTTGATTTGTTTTTTAAATTCCTCTTTAAAGCCTGACATTCCTCAAATGCTTCCTTAGTTAAATTCATATGAGAACATTTAGGTGTCTACTAATCACCAACAGCAGCTAATATATTTCTCAATTAATCAAGTAAAGCATCCTAAATGCAGGTTAAGGACCAATTTATGAGGATTCTCAGTGATGCCTCTGCAAATGTACTTAAGTAAATTTTATTGAGACCCTACCAGTGCTCTTGGGCAAACAAAGCTTTGCTCCTCCAACTGATAACCTATTGTATTGAGAGCTGTGGAGCATTCAGAAGCAGGGAACCTGTATACCTATTCCATTTACTGTGTTCTGCAGTATATAATATTCACGCCTTCACTGGTTTCCTGATTGGTAATAGGGAAATGAAAAGAGACTGAGCATAAGAGCACTACAAATCCCCATTCCCAAAAATCTGTAGAGATACCCAAATCAAAAGGGGGTTACAATGTATTTTAGCTAATTCTTATTTGATTCAGTCCTTAACCAAAGTAATAAAGTTGCTGAGCATAGCAGAGGCTTAACTAAAACACGTCAAGTCTGTAGCATTTTTTTTTCTTTTTTTTTTTTTCCTCTCAAAGAAAAAAATCCTTTTGAATCCTTTCAACAATCCCCAAACCTTGAATGGAAGATGCAACCGGAAACATGACAGGAGAAGCCTCTTCATGAGTTTACAGGGTGCAGAAGCAGTTCAGTTCCCAGAGACTCCAGGCAGCCCATCACTTGCACTTCCAAAGGCACCTTCTTCCCTGCAGGGGTAGCTGGGGCATGTCTCCTCATCCTCAACCCCTTCTTGTACCAGGATTTAGAAAGTTATGTTACAAAGCCTTATGCTGATGGCCATCCCAAGAGCCCTCTTCTTTTGGAGCTAGCTCATAGCTGCTTGTCTGGTCAACAAGAAAGAAGTCAAATATAAGAGGTAGCTGAGTATCAAGGTGCAATTTGTAGAGTTCTAACTGCCAAAGAGTCATTGTCTGCAGGCTTTTTTATTCTAATGTTGGGAGGGCTGTATTGTTAATCTGTTATGGAGGTATCATGAATGATTTCTGCCACTTTCTGCCTCTACATTTACACTGTGGCAGTGCTGTGTTTTTGCTGTTCTGAAGTGTTGTGCTAATTAAGATTGCTTAAACAAGGATTTTGTACATTTGATGGCTCTGTTCTGTAGCACAGAATGCTTCTGATGTCATATTCAGCAAAATGTAATCTTTACTCCTCTTATGTCACTGCTTTGTTGAATTTCCAACAAGTTTCTCTTGATTTAAGAAACTCTGAACTGAAAAACCTCTTTAACAAAAGGGAAAGTACAGAATTATTATATAAGGATGGAGTTTCCCACTTCTTTCTGCCAGGGGTATTCTGATAAGATGCTCCCTGTGCAGTCAATAAGTATTCTTTTTGGACTATAAATCGTCAGAAGTATTTTTATGGTGATGTATTAGCTCTGACTTCTGGAGGAGACCTGAGGTTCATTTGCCTGGGAGCTTTTATTACAGGTGCCTTTGGAATGGTGATGGCTGGAGATAGAAATAAAAAATAAAGGTGGAAAAGAATTACTACTTGTCAGAGACCCTTATCTTTCTTGCCAGTCTACAGGAGTCTGTGAAATGGCCTAGATTACAGATCGATAATGGAACGCTTGCACTCAGCTAAGACAGACCAAAACCCCATAAACTTTAAAACACAATATTGGTACTTGATTGGTTGCTTGCTGAGAGCTGAGCTTTACTGCTTTGCTCCTCCAGTTGAGATCTGGGGAATATTTATCTTCTCGGTAGTATCAGTAGATGGTGAGCTAGCTGGTCTGGTAGTCTTGCCAACCTTCTGCAGCAACATCTGTTAAAATGCTCTAAAAGACTGTGCAAATGTATTACCTTCCTAATTTATTTTTCTGGTGATATCAATTGCTGGAGTTACTAAAGTGTTGTTATATGGGAATGTATAAACAGTGTCTTCCAACGGAATATTAACATTTCAGAAAATGTTCTTCTCTAGTAATGCTTGACTTACCTTTTGAAGTTTGACAGAGGACATTTTGTCTTGATGGTGAGATTGACACAATGCTTGGACAACAATGTGTATCTGTTTTTTACATTCTGCTTTTACTGAATTGAGTGGCCATAAGTGTGGTGGTCGTTTCAGGTACTGATACATGGCTGAATGCGTAGGTTCAGAGGATTTCATGTATGACAGTTCTGCTAAAGTTGGCCTGTTATTCTCCTTACTGTTCTCCTTTTGAGCTGCTTTAGATAATCTTGTGAATGAACTTTTTATACAAGGCTGCTCAGGCTGGAAAATACACATTTCTAAATTTATACAAATATGTTGGGTGCTTACACTTAGATTGCACTTCTGTGCTGGCCCATTTCTAAACAGGAGATGATTATTACCTGTTACAGAAAATTAGGTAAATGTTAACGGACCTGTACTGAAAATGTAGTCTCTTCTGCTTACTGTGTAATGGTGTTAAGAGCTTTCCAAATGTTATCCTCTGCTCCCCAACGATTACTGCAGGAGAACCAAAGACCTTCAAGTGCCGGCTCTGTGCATGTTATGCTAGATGCTTTCAGGCTGTCAGTCCTGGAACTGGGAGTGAGATAGTGTTTGCCACCTGTATTTATACCGAGTGACTGGAAAAGTGTAATGGAAATTATAGGTGGTCAGACACTTTGACTTCAGAAAAATATGGAACATTTGGGAAATCTGCATCCCAAATTCTGTGCCAGGGTACAGTGGGAATGGGGCTGCCCCATGAGAGGGCACAAGCCAGAAGCTGGAGTAACCCAGCACAACCTCCAGTCAGGATGAGTGCTGGGTGGGCAGAGCAGAGTGCTGGTGGTGGGGTCCAGCAACAGCTCCCAGCACAGTGAGGGGATGAATCACGCCAAGGCTCCCTCAGGGAGCTGGAGACAAGGCTGCAGTGTGGGTCCAGCCCGAGTGGAGGTGGGCTTAGTATGGGGGTGCCTGGGCATGGGTCCTGGTGCAGCCCAGTCAGGTAAACTAAGGCTTGCAGGTGCCCGGAGGCCCAAAATGCTACATCACACAGGAAAAAAGTCTTGTGCTCTCCCTTCCGCAATTTTTATTCTTTTTATCATAGCTGTTCATGGTACTGTGGCTGCTCTACTTTCTGTCTGTTTGTTAAGCGTGACTGAACATTATTATATTAAGGCTTACCTTTTTCTTATCTCTTTAAGTGCTCACTTGTTCCTTTCTGTGATTATCCCTGCAGGAATATTAACACAGATTTTGTACCTTGATACTTTATCACTGCAAGGTGTATGTGAAACTCTCACAAGATAGCTGATGATCTCTTCTGCATTGCTAAGTGGTGGCAGCAGGACTTCGGGATCATAGGAGAACCAGCAAGAGCCTAGTGTGATATTTATAATGGTCTTTTAAAAGCTCTGTGAATCTTGGAAAAACCATGGGAGAAATACCTGTGAGGCAAACATAAATTTTCATAAAATCATAGGGCAATTGAGTTTGTAAGGGAGATCGAGATGCCAATAGTCCAACCTCCTGCTCAGAGCAGGGTCAGCCGTGGGATCAGACCAGGTCGCTCAGGGCTTGATCCAGCCAGATCTTGAAACTCTTCAAGGCTGGAGACTGCTCTGGGCGGAAACTGCTCCACTGCCTCACTCTCCTCGTGGGGAAAAGGTTTTTCCTTATATGCAGTCTGAACTGCTCTTGTTTCAACTTCTACCCGTTGTTTGCCATCATCCCATTGTGCGTCACCGTGAAGGGCCTGGCTCTCTCTCTATGACCTCCCCATAGGCACTGGGCGCAGCTGTTGGGTCCCCTCAAAGCCATCTGTCCTCCAGCCTGAACAAGCTTCAGTCCCTCAGCCTTTCTTCCCAGAACATGTGTTCCAGACCCTAATCATCCTGGTGCCCCTCTTGTGAACTTGCTCTAGTTTACCAAAGTCTTCTCTATCTTGGGGGGGATTCGATGCAGCATCCTAGGTACAACCTGACACGTGCTGAGTAGAGGAGATCCCTTGACCTCCTGCCTGTGATTTTTGTCCAGACAGTTCAGGGTGCTGTTGGCCCTTTCGCACCTTTCCTTTCAATTTGCAATGTACTCAGGAGGTAGCATAGACTCAGCTGCATTTTTTGAATGAGTATCACATCTTCTTAGGTACATTTCCACTCACAACAGGTTAAAAACTGTCTGAGAGTTTTTGTTAACTCTCACTAATTACTCCCAGTATCATAGAGTGTCTGGAGCGTTACAGAGCATTTGCAGCACAGCTCCAGATAAGAGCTGGATGAAGCTGAAGAAAGAATTAAAATAAGACTGAAAGTAAAAACGCAACAAAATTATGAACATAAGATTTGTGAAAAGTCTTTAATGGTGTAGAATTAAAAAGGATTTATTCTGTCAAAATAGGTGAAGAATTGGTAGATAAAGCCCTAATTTTTTGAAAATACGTGTTATCAGTTCTGCTTTGAAAAAGATTGCTAGAGAGAAGTTCTATGATAGAGTAACAGCTTCCAGCTTTGGTGTTTTTAATGAAAGTTTATTCTTGAGGAGGGGAAAAAACAAGGCCACCAAAATCATACCTACTCTTGTCAAACTAAATATAAGGCAGCCATAAACCTATGAAAATCACTGAGTCTGCATCAGTCACCTGAGCTGTCTGGTTCATTTTGGTGTAGAATCAAGTTATAAGAGGGCCTTTATCATGTGAGCACAAAGTGGGTGAGGTTTGTTTATGAAGAGATGAAGTGCTAATCCTTCTAAACTGATAACAGCAATTTATTTAGGGCCAAGTAATACTTTGGCATTACTCTTTTTATGTACAGAGGATTTTTGAAAATGGAAATAACTCAAACCAGCTAGTTCAGGTCTCCCAAGTGAAAGCTAAGGCTGCAGGTGATGTTCCAAGGGTTATGAATTAGATAGTTTCAGTTCATTCATTTAAGGTCATGATGAACTTGTAGCCTTTGGTAAGAAGTCTTGAGCCAGCCAGAAAAATATTGAATTACTTCTTGTCTCATGGGAAGCTCTTCTCTTTTGATGGAGACTTCAGGGACTTGGGGGTCAGTGTGGAGCAGCTTGCACAATGTCCTCTTGGCTATGCCCCAAACCATCAAACCCTTTTCACTGGTTTTCATTGCCAGCACTTGCTTAACCTTCACCAGCCCCAAGATGAGCAAAGCCAAATAAAAAAGTAAAGAGAAAAACAGTCCAGATGGAAAAAGGTGGCCAGATGTTTTGGTGAGGCTGGGATGATCCATCAACGAGAATTCTGTTTTGTTGCCATAAACATGAAAATTATTCTTGTGCATTGAAATACACCGGTTTTCATTATCCCAGACCTTTATTCTTCCCTTTCAGACATATGTATGCTTCTGAAACTGTACTCTACTTCTCTTTGCATCACAGGTATAGTGGAAAAGAAATGGCTTCCTCACCTGACTGTAGCAATAGTTACTAGAGAATGATTTCCTAAAGAGCAGCAAGCCTTGTGAGTTACTGATACAGTCTCTCTGAATGGATTCAGCCTTCTTAGGGCTGCTCCCAAATGATCAGAGCTGCAATTCTTACAGAACTCCTGACCTGAAGGTGCACGCTCATAGATTCTTGGCAAATATTTTTGTAAGTTATTGTTTGTGTTTATTCAAATAAAACCTGTAAATTAACTGGAGGATCCATAACCCTTGAACATTAGTATTTTTAACTCTGTTAATGGGAGGTATAGCTGTGGCTGTTAATGAGAATGTCTCAGACTATGCAAAAGTGTACATGTAAAGAAACTCCTGAAAGTGTTTCCTTAGGTGTCATAAGCTTCAATTTCCCACCTGTTAATAAATAACAGTTCAGTCTTGGATCAGAAGCAAAGCATGTAATTTGGACAGACTCTTATTCCAAACTGACAAGGCCTCAAATTATGAGTTAAGAATGTAACAAATTATTCAGGAACAACAGGCAGGATACGTTTGCATCCAGCATACCAAAATTTACTTGAAGTGCAAACTTGACACAAACAAAGCTTCAGTTAATTTATAATCAACTAAAGGTAGAGAGACCAATTTGTGAAATAAAATAATTTGGCTTCCCTGGTGCTACTTTCTGGCTCCACCGCTGTGGTTAGGTACCTTTCCCAGTTTTGTGGAGATTGCACACATTTAAGAACAATGTGAGAAAAGCCAGATTCTTGAAATACATGACTGACTGCAGTTGTGCCTTGGCACTCTCAGCTTCGCTTCTCTTCACACACAGCATGTGTTGAAGAACCTGTATGTGTTTTATGTGCGTTTTTTGGACAGTTAGTTGGCTGTGCATCTTTTCCTTTGGTAGGATTAGACACATACTGGAATTGGAGACAAGTCAGGTTCTTGAGAGCCAAGTGCCAAACTGCAGTGTGTAAGTGTAGCAAAGTCCTATCTTAACTTAATAGCACCTTGCTGAAATTAAAAGGCACAGAGATAAGTGTACAAGAGAGAAATAATTGTGCTGAACTGGACATGGAGTAATACTACAGGTGGTTACATATGTGGAAAAAGAAAGTTGAGTTTTGTCCTATGAATCATGAGCTTTTTCAACATAGAAGGAAGGGAGATAAAGACCGTTGGGGCACCACCTCTTCCAAGGCAAAGCAGATTGCCCCTGGCTGTATTTCAGATTATTTTAGATCCTTTCAGATCCAGTCTCCACCTTCTTGTAGCCTGCACTTGCTGCTGCATCTCTGTGTTGCTCTCCCAGCCCCCAGCATGATCGCTGTACTGCTCCAAGTTCCTTCAAAGATAAAAGTGTAATGGAAGAGGTCCAAGTTGCATGTCAGGGTGTGGAGGGCAAATATAGTGGAGCCTCAGGATGCAGTTTATATGTCAGTGTCTTCAGTTGATGAGCAACACCAGTTTGGTATCACATACTTTTTGGTGCTCAGTCTGATCACTTTCTTGAAATTTGTACCTTAAGTGAATGGTTGTGTACGTTCACCAATTTTGGATTTGCTTCCTTTTGATTCAGTTTTAAATCTGAGATGTAACGTTAAGACTTTACTTCTTATGTTAACAAAAGCTTTGCCTATCTGTCTTCAGAACCTTATTTCCATGAACTTGTGATTATTTCCATACATAGTTATGTATTGTAATAACCGCCCTGCTGCCAGAGGGATGTGAAGTGCTCCAAGTTCACATCACCAGGGCTTCAAAGAGTACTGAGCGTGTTCCAGTTCTCAGAGATTTACAAGACCGGGAGTTTGAAAATGTTCATGCTCACAGGGAACTGCTGTTCTCACAATTGAAACTTGCTGTGAATCTCCAGCAAAATGTGGGTTGAATACATTTATACTGGTTTGCACAGGTTCACTGGCTTGCTTAAATTTGTGTGTGCAATTGCAGCTCACTTCTGTGTAGTTAACCATGTACACAAATTTATGGCGCCTTGCAGTACCGGTTGTTCTTTAAAACTAAATGGCCAGCGCGTACGGTGTGCTCTCAACCTGCTGTTGCTGAAGGTAAAACCGTGTTTGCTGAAGAGAGCAGTGCTTTTCATGTGTACTCACTGGATACCATAAGGCTACTCATGCTAAAGAGTCTCTCTTCTGCATTGTTTTCCTAGGGGGCAAGACTTTCCCTTTCGTCACAGAGAAAGCCTTTCCTATGTTCATTAGCTGTTTGACATGATGTTGCTCCTGGTGCAACTATAAATTAGTATAATATATATTATGATAATGAAGAGGGGCAAGGGAGAATAAAAGAGCTGAACAGGAAGGAAATTCACTGGGAAGAAACAGGATTAGTGGGGCAAGGAGTAGGACAGTTCCTGAGGATCAAAATAACCTGACAGCATGTAAGTGACAGATGTAGCAAAGTGAGAACAGATAATATGAGCAGGTAAAAAGTATTTCCTGGTTAGTAGATAACTCTGGGAAGGTGAAGAAATAGGTGAATAAGAGTGAGGGGACATAAAAGAAAAAAAGTCTTTCATGATGTGAGTTTAACAAAGAAAGTGAAATAATTTCTATCCACCTTGTTCATATTTAAGGTTAGTGTGGACAGGAGCCTAGTGGCTTATTGATGCATCCATGTATAGTGCAAAAAAACCCCAAACTCATCCTGTAGATCAAGGGTGTAGCATTTGTGCCCCGTCTTTTGCCTTCAAGGATTGTTCTCTGAATGCTAATAGTTGTTAATCTCAAATTGAACAGCTCAGCTGCTCACTGAAATAATTAATTACTTAGAAGACTCTCTAAGTTAGTAGTGCAGAGGTCTACAAGCAGGGTGCCTGAAGAAACATAAATGTGCAAGCTGTTCGTAATCCTTACAAGTTTGGTATTTAAAAATTGAGATTATTTCCACAAGAAAGCACCTGTGTGCATTATTGAGGCAGGAAAAATTACAAACAGAAAATTCAACAGATAAAGCACCCCAAGAGAAGGGGAAAATATTTTATTTATTTACTTTAAAGTAATTAGATTTTCAAAAACTAAGTGAAATTTTGGTCTGATAACAAGCTTGCAATAGTTCATTTTAAAGTCTAATTTAAGCAAAGGATTGGCTAACTAAGAAGCTTAGGCTGCACGTGTTTTGAAGGTGACTAAGACACCATTATCCCAGTGTGATAAGATAAAGTACCCGATGTGTGTAGGAAAATGTTCCTTGTTCCATTTTGGAATTAATTAAAGAAAAAAAAAAGAAAAAAAAAATTGTTTTCTCCTTGCCTGAAGAAGTTTTTGAATAATTATATGTTACCTTTTGAAATGGAGAGAAGGTTTTCCCCCTTTATGCTGATAGGGTTGTTTGAGTTACACAGGTGCAATTCCCATTCTTTTTTTTTCAACAGCGGAGTTTGGCCCCATATATGCTTTCAAGCAATCCAACTGCAGTATTTCCCTCCTGGTTTGCAAATGTGAATAAAGTAATACATTTCCCATCTCTTGACTGTTTTGGCATTCCTTCCCGAAAGGGAGGAAAAACCTTATAAAGTTTCCTTTGGCCCAAAAAAGCACAAACATCTGTTGCAGCCGCGAGCGGTGGGCTGGCCGCGCAGCCGGGGGAAGCTGCAGCTCATCACCGTGGGTGCCTGCAGCGGGGCCCGTGGGATGGCCGCCAGCCTACCCGGCCCTTTGTGGGAAGGTGAAGAAGCCACCCTGGGGTACCCACAGCAGGGAGAGGGGATGAGCAGAGCAAGGGGACCTGGGGCCTGCTGGCCGGAGGAGCACGTCGTGCCCTGGCAGTGGAGACGCGCTAGAGCTGAAATGCTCTCAGAGGTTTTTAAAAGGAAAAAAATCCGATCCTCGCATTCGGTAAATACAGCTGCTTGGCAAGGAGGGTGACTGGGAGCAATGGGCTGTGTGCTCTCCCCCCAGGAAGGAGCTGCAGTTGTTTCAGGTGATGCTGGGGAGAAAGCCATGGCTGCCGACCCACCATTTTCATGCCAAATAGCACGTTCCCTCGCAGCAGAGCTGGCAAGAGGCAGCCCGTCCTGGCCACTGTGCTGAGAGACTGTGGGTCTCCGTGAGGGTTGAGCAGGTGCAGGGCAGGCCCCGGGGAGTGCCTCGCAGGGAGCCATTTGCTTTCCCCTGCAGGGCAGCCCCTGAGCTCCAGTGCCCACCTCAGCCCTGGGTCTTGGCAGGAGGATGGTTGGGTGCAGCTTGAAGTTGCCAGGAGATAGAGAGGCTTAAAGCACAGAAGCACTACGACCTCCGAGTCTATGGTCCCCTCGTGCCTCTGAAGATATTGTGAATTTATTCTGACTTCAGTCTCACTCGAGTATTTTTTATTTTTTTCCTGCAGAAGTAAACATTAAGTAGCCTGCTGAGAAAACTAAAAGGCCACAAAATATTTTTAAGGTTTATGGGAACTATGGGTATGCTTTTTGGGAAATTAGCTAATAAATGTGTGACTGTATTCAGATTATGCTGGAAACTAAACAGTGAAATGTTTGTGCTCACTCGCTCTCATGTCTCTGACTCAGAAACAAATTATGGCACCTCCACAAATTACTGTGTTTCAGTGGTCCCACCAACTGTCCATGTGCATGTTTTCAGCTCATGGCTGATGCAAAGTAATGCATTCTCTTTTAACATCCCCGCCCCCCCAGTTTATGTTTGCTGAGAGTGTGCACATGGATGCTAGGGGTTCAACACACACACGCCCCCACCCACACCCCCACCCACACCCCCAGCCACACCCCGTTTCACATCATATAAAAGTGAGGATGATAAATGACAGTGTTGTATTTTGCTTGCAGTGTTTGAGGGATAAACGCATCGAGGGCTGGAAATACCTAGATGACTATAAACAGTAAGAATAAGCTGCCAAATCCAGGTAACTTAAAACACAATGTAAGCCTAGACAAACCTCCACTAATGAATGGGAAACCCCATTTAGATACATCACATAGCATTTTGGGGGCAAGAAAAGGACAAAACAAAACCCCAGATTTCATAAGACCGCTACGCCTAGATGTTGTTCTTTGTGCTTCCACACGCATTATCATCTTATGTATTCCCCACTCACAGATGACGTGAGTATTAAGAAGGAAAAATGAGCATTGTGTATCTAGCATGTGAATTCTGCCAATATGTGACGCATTAAGCTTCATCAAAGTGCTTGAGGTCCAAGAGAGCATACCGATATGGAAGCCACAATAGATTTCATTATTAAATTACTTGAAAGATAGATGTAGGTCTTAATGTAGCACACCTGCAGTTCTTCCCCGTGCACTTTGATCTAGCAGATGATAATTTGTAATGGCATCACCTCAACCCCTGGTCCACCTGCAGTTTGTTAGGATGGTGGCCAACATACCTTATGGCTCAGATACTGGCAACAAAGATGTATGTCAATCAAAAAAATACACCCAAACCAATTGTCATTTATCAGCAACCCTTCACCCAGTAAGTGCTGCTCGTGAGGTGCTGGTGCTGCCCACTTGCTTCCACATCTGCTTCAGAAATGTTCATGAAGTTTTCTTCCCTGTCCCCCTTCCTAGTAATTCCCAAGTATTTGGCTTTTCGCATGCTGGTATTTGGAAGCACCACTAATGACAGCGGATGCGAGAATGGCTTCTCGCTGGCACAGGCTGGGTGCCTGCTGTTCAGGCTGCAGCTGACGGAAGAAAGCGCTTAGCACAGGGTGGAACAGGTAAGAGGGCCACTTCTGCGTCCTGTCGTCTGGCAGCTTGGCAGGAGGAGCAATCAGACTCATGTCAGCAAGACAAGAATTTTAATTGAGAATGAAGAGACTGAAGCTCATTAAGCTGGTCGTAATTTGTAGCTTAAAGGTAGCTAGTTTCCATTAAAACCAGATATAAATATATGCACACAGTTTGACCTGCTGTGTGCCTTGGGTTTTGCTTTCCACCACAGAGCTTTCTGGGGGCTAGCCACCCTCCCAAGGGAGCAGACAAGGGAGGAGGAAAAAGATGAAATTCCTACTGCAGAGTTTTCAACAGAGCCCTTGGTTTGGGGAAAGATTTTGCTTTCCTTCCAAGGGAAAAGACAGAGCTCTGATGACCCAGAGCCCTTCAGCTTGAGCTGAGACGTGCATACCTTCAGTGAAAGACAAGTGGTTTTGGCGAGCCCCGGGTCTCTTCCTTGTTCTCCTGTCCTCCTTCTGTTGTGACCGTGGTGTTTCGGAAATATCTTTACATGTCTCCTACAGCCTCAGGAAACTAATATGAAGATGTTTCTGTCACCACAGTGAGAGCAACTAGGGCTTTCGTTCTAAGCCTCTGTGCTGGGAGGAAAACTTTTTACCTGTCTGCATCCAGCTGGCAACTTACCTGAATTAAAGCAGAGGACACCAAGGTGAGCATTGTGCTATCAGGTGTTTCACAGAGTATGCTCCTCACTACAGCCTAGGCTTTATCGGCAGCTTCTTTTTCCTTTTAACATCTTCATCCTCAGTTTCTTGCAAAGAGACAGAGTACACACACCATTTCCAAATTACATGTTAGAAATTCCTCCCTTATTAAAGGGCAGTATTGCTGTTTCTTCTCCTTTTGCACCAACAGTTCTCCAAGTGTGTTATTTAAATGTCAAACACAAAGATGGGATCTTTCAGACAATGTCAGGTTCATGTCATATGGGCTCACAGCATGAAAAATGGTCCTTGAGTCTGCTGTTTAGTTCATGTGTGGTGCACCTGCTATATATGGTAGAAAAGAGTTGTTTGTGTTTGTGGAGTCTGTTGTATTACAGCCATTACACAGTGCCAGTCTTTGGTCATTCCCTTCATCTCCACCTCTCTCCCTGTCCTCCTGTCTGCCCCCAGGGACCATCTCTGGGCAAGAAAATTGTGTGTCTGCAAACCGGGTAACACACATCCTCAGAAGGTAAAATAGGCACTCAAATAGCTGAAGGATAGGTTTGCTAAGGTTGCTAAAGAAATTATAACATCAAGATAATAGATTTTGTGGAAAGTCATGGAGGAAATAATTACTACTGCTACTTGCAGAGTAAATTCCAGAAAGATAGTTATAAATGCCAAGCATATATTGAAGCTGTAAACAGATCTAAAACCTAGGACAGTGTCAGATCTTCTGAAAGTTCAACGTTTCTGATTTTTTTTTTTTTTTAGTTGTTTCCTCCTCACCCGGTTATGCCATAGTCATGTTTCAAATCTGAGAAATAAGAACAAAGTCTCTTCTCCTCAGATGTATACCTTCATAACATTAATATTATTATGTTAAACTACTACTGTTAGTAGTTTCTGTTCTGAACACACTTTTTGCATATATTACCTTTAGAAAACTTAATACTTGCTCACTGAATGAGACTACTCTCCCTCAGCAAAACATAATCAAAGAAATACACTTTCATAACTGTTCTTTGTGGTGTTCACTCAGTTCTTCCCCAGGTTGCCCAAGCTGAGTTGCGAATATTTCCTCAGTAAGCTACTTTTTCAACCTGCTCAAATTCTGTTTTGTGCAGTTAGGTGTAAAATTTTGTAATTTGCTGCTCATTTCAGAGATTATTATTCTTCAGAAGAAAGAAGGAAGTCATAACCATTGTTCAATCATATTAAGTAATAGTCAAAAAGAGAGACAGTTTAAGAAACACTGGAGATTTAGAATTCCCTAGTTTTTGGAGCTGTTTAGGCAGGAGACAGAGAATCTAAAACATGCATAGACTTACCATCGGGGAAACTATAGCCAAATATTATGAGGACATCTCTGTCCTTGAGTCAGCATGTGTTAAATTAAGAACAACAGTTGATAACGTCCTTCAGAAAGGACATTCCCTGAAGCTATAAGATATATGACACTACCAGTGATGAATTCCTGGGGCCGCAGGAGAATAGAATGCCCTTGGATCCCCTGTTTTCCAGTGTCCTCAGGAGTGGGCTCCCCACTTGTGTCATTGTTGAGGCAAGTCTTGAGGAGGCTTCTTGGTTTTCTTTAAGAATTTAAATGACAAAAAAACCCACAAAGCAATTCCCCAGCTCCAGACGTGGATTTATATTTGACAGAGCAGAAGACAATGAATGTACTCGTGTAGGGCTGCATCCAGAATGGCATAGCTCCACAGCATAGTGGTGCCCTTTTATCAAGTAAAGCCATTCAATCAAATAAAAATCCCAGCTGATTCTGACAGCCACTTGGTGGTGTGTATGCCATTGCCAAGACTAACAACACATCAAGTGAAAGAGCTGATCACAGCTACAGGCTAAATCCTGCACAGAATTATGTGTTGTCCGATCATATCCCATTTTAAAGGGAATGGTTTACTATTTACTGCTAAGCAGCCATATTCCAAACCTTATGCTGCAATTATGGCTGTGCTGGCATTGTCTGCTTGCCTTCCTGTTTACGGCATTCATGGGCATCTTCCATGCATGAAACTTCTTAGATAACCTGTCAAGATAGAAATACAGTCCCACAGTTTTGGTGTGGCTGAAGGAGTCTGTGAAAACATTTTATTTTAGAAGAAGGTATAGGCTACATTTTATGATGTACTTGTGCCTCAGTTTAAGGCCAATACAGTGGAGTGGCTAGGAGTCCCTTAGGGGCCTCATATACCTGGGGTCCCATCAATACCAATGTCAGCAGAAGTAATAAGAAAGCACGTAACATTCAATGATTCTGCTCAGTGGACCCTTCTGGAAATGGTGAGCTTCAACGAAATTTCTCTGCTTTAAGAAGTAAGTGGAAGCATAGGTTAAAAAAAAAAAAAAAAGCCTTGCTTAGGGTACTTGCTTAGGGTAATTAGCGAGCTGTGCTAAAGGGCTGAAAACATTCAAATTGTAAGTCAAAATTTTAACTGCAGAGATTCAGTTCAGATTCTTTGTGTGTTTTATTCTGTGGATTGGCTACATTATTTTATTTGAAATGGCTATCTGCCTCTAAGAGGTTTAATTGCAGCTTATTTCATATGTCTTTTTCTTTATGTTCCTTATATGGCCATTTTAAGTATATTCGGCAGAGATGTGCAAAGCCTCTCAGATTCGTTATATGAATACATATCTAGCACATCTATTTCATGTAGGAGACTAATTCAAAATGTGATTTTATTTTTAAGCGAGCATTTATGACCTGCTTTACTTGACTAAATAATTTGTGATTGTCAGGAGTGTGTGAGGAATATAAATCATAAGCGATTATCTGAGATACCCTCCTTCAACGACATAAAGCAGGAGCAAGTCCCATCTTAGATCTTTATTTAAAACCATCAAATTTGGACTGCTAAAGAAGTTTAAAATGAAAACTCCTCTTTCTGCTTGTAACGAGATTCATCTAATACCTAGTGAACCCAGTGTAACAAATTGAGTGCTTGCAGAAATATTTGGGCTGAGGCCCAGATACCCAAGTCCTTCCGAATAATCGACCTGTCTTGTCTTACGCTTCAACCCCGCACCCCAGAATTAGTTCCACGGGGTCGTAATGTAATATGGGAGATTTAGGCATCTGGGGGAGAGGTCCCCTGGAATTTAAGCAACAGCTACCTCTGCTAGCCTGGAGTGAAGCGCTGGGTTCTTTTCTCCTCTCTGCTGGAATCTGTAGGCTCCCAGGTGGTCACAAGCAGCAGACTCCTCTTTCTGTTCTCTCTTTTTTTCACGGGGAAAGGTGGGAAAGGGAAAGACGGAGAGGAACAGCGGCAGTATGACAGGGGCACGTGTCCAGCCTTGCGATCAGGTAAAGAGAGGCCACCTCAGGGTATGCTTTCCATGGCTGTCTACATGTGTTTGACTGAATTTTTAACTGAGGCTATGAAACCTGCTAGCACTGAAAGCATCTTGTGTCTGACTCAGCTCTGTAGAGGGTAATTGGCCAGTACAGGCCAGTTTGTTTTAAGGATGACAGTGGGGCTCAGCAGAGAAAACCCCTGTAGGCCTGCATCTCGCTAACTCATACTTGATGCTTCCTCAAACAAGAAAAATTGTTATTTCAGTTTTTGAATGCTAAACTTTTTCTTCAGAACAGTATAGTGAAGCAGTCTTCACCATCTTCAATTTCCACACTTACAAAGGTCGTTGGGGAGTATGGAAGGGAGCTGTGTCACTGGATTTGTCTAGCAGCACAAATTAACTACTAGCAATTTTAAAATGCTTATGTTTACAGTGAAACTAAAGAAAAAAGACAGCCCCAAACAGGGATCTTTATTTTAAAAACTAAACCACATCTAGATCTCAATGAGCATTTTGAACTGATATGACAGGACTTTGCTGCTATTATAAAATGAGTCTTTTTTCTTAGTCTACCTTTCTGTGTGGATCATGTGAGGTTGTTATCACCCATAACCCTGAGGTATCGGTGTGTGTGATCGGGCAGATCTTTGACCCCAGGGGAATGTGGAAACTCAACACTTCACAAATTATTCCTTCCATTTACAAAACAGTGTTGTAGAAGACACTGCTGCAAAAGCTATTTTTTGTGAGTTTCTTCTCAAGTACCTGCAAAAATTCTCTAAGATCTAGGACGTCTAAGATGTAATATTCCTGGGGATACTTCTGCTTAATGGTAGAAATATATTTATGGAAGAGGGAAGAATCTGCTGCCTGAGAAAGCAAAAACATTCTGGATTTTCCTCCATCTGTAGATTGCAAAGTGTTGTAGTGGTTGCTCTCACATGGTGTTCTTTTCGTTGCTCATGTTGTGGCTCTCTACAAAGGCTGAAATATGTGCTCTGAAATAGTGAAAGTGAGATGCTAAGTTTAAGGACTCGGACTGTGCTAGCACAATCCATGTCATAAATTGTCAAAGTATGCAGGTCTGCATTTGAAGAGAAAAGGTGCACTAACTAGCAGGAAAAGTGTCCTGAGCACTAAGGTGTGCTAGACCAGTTGTCCTCATCTTGTGGCTTAGACAGAATATGCCACGTGCAGGTAGCTGCCATGGATTTAGTTCAAGTTTGCAGAAAGAGCTAAGTATGGTGATACCTGCAGGGTGTTACTTGTAAGTATTACTGCCAGGGACACTGGACTGCTCTGTGTGACTCATGCTGATTATGTCATATCAGAATAAATTGAATAAAATTCCAGAAAATGCACTGTCAGGAACCCTTTTGACCAGGACACGGGGGAAAGCATTAAGCAGCAAGAATCTCAGCCGGATACTTCCATCCCATTTTATCTGATCATGTTAATGATTTACCGTTTCTTTGACTGACTTTTATGACAACTTTGTCTTGGGTGTTAAAGTTTTTTTAATTCAGTTTTTTAAATTATTTTTACATGTGCCACTATTTCCCTTTTGTCCTGGTTTCAGCTGGGATAGAGTTAATTGTCTTCCTGGTAGCTGGTACAGTGCTATGGTTTTGAGCTAGGTATGAGAAGAATGTTGATAACGCACTGATGTTTTCAGTTGTTGCTAAGTCATGTTCAGTCTAAAGTCAAGGTTTTTCAGCCTTTGATGCCCAGCCAGCAAGAAGGCTGCAGGGGCACAAGAAGCTGGGAGGGAACACAGTCAGGGCAGCTGACCCAAAGTGGCCAACGGAGTATTCCATACCATATGACGTTTTAGGAACTGCGGCAGGGGCATCGCCGCTCGGGGACTTCCGGGTGCGTCGGTCGGTGGGTGGTGAGCAATTGCGTTGTGCATCACTTGTATATTCCAACCTTTTTTATTATTACTGTTGTCATTTCATTAGTGTTATCATTATCATTATTAGTTTCTTCTTTTCTGTTCTACTAAACCGTTCTTGTCTCAACCCACGAGTTTTAGTTCTTTTCCCGATTTTCTCCCCCATCCCACTGGGTGTGGGGGGGAAGTGGGTGAGCGGCTGCGTGATGCTTAGTTGCTGGCTGGGGTTAAACCACGACACCTTTCAAATGGGATCTGAATAGGGGTGGCTTTTCCCAATGCTCACTTTGTCAAATCAGCAGAGACAATTGAACTGGAAGTTTCCTTTGATAATTTGTGATCACAGGACAATCTTCTTCCTGAGCAAGCCAATAAAAGAAACCATGATTTGATTTATTTCAGCTTATAGGCACTTCTAAAAAATCATGGAGAAGGCAAAGGGTAGTCATGTTTTTAAAGTCACAAAACTGGGAGCTGGGCTTTCTGGCTGGTCTTCTTTATCAGCTTTCTCAGACTTCTCAAGAGGCCTTACTATTCACTTACCCCATTCTTTATTTTTAACATTAGCATTTTGATAACGAACATATATTAAAATCTCCCTCTATGTTTTGGGAGATGTTAACTTTTGGACTTGTTGCTAGCCCAGCTGATAAGACTCAGCAGTCAAAACTGGAGGGCAACTTCAGAATATTGTGACTGTTCATCTCTTTATATTTGCTCATCTGTAATATGAGGATTATTTCCTGGTTCACAGTAACAAAAACCTGTGGTTATGTGTAAAGTACATTGAGGACTTGGTTAGAAAATTTTTAAGGACAACAAATGCAAAAGACTCATCAGTTCACAGGGTTACAGGCTGCCAGTGAAAGAAAGTGTAATAGTATGAAAACTGAAACAGAGGTTTGGAAAATAATTTTATCAGATTTAAGATTAAAATTTCTTTTTAATTTCATCCAGTTTTGCTTTTGGAAACTACAGAGACCATGGGGTTTTTTTAATTGTTTTTGTCTGAATGTCTTGAGTGCCTCATCTGGGAGAAATAAAAGGGAACACCTATTTTCTCGCAGGTGGGCAGTCAATACTTTCAAAAACTAAAAATTCTTCAAGATCAGCAACACAAGTTGATTGTTTCAAGCAGCACTTAAAATTTTGGGTTATAAATTTTGCATCAAATAATTCAGGTAAGAAAAAGCGATATATATAAAAATAAAAATATATAAAGACAAAAGTAAAAAAGGAGAATTGGGCTTTGTCCTGATACACAAGTGGGATATTGGTCACCCTGAGGGATAAATCAGTAAAGGTTAGGTGATGTGTCCAACAGGTAGTCAGGAATGGGTGAAGGCAGCAGAAGTTCAAAGCAGAGCATTTTGAGTGTGGGGAGTGAACAGGAAGCAAAACAGATTCTCCGAAAAACAAAAGCAAGGATAGAAGAAAGATAAAAGACCTCGAAGAGCAATGAGAAATGTTTGAAATTTTTCCTGCTCACAGGAAAGCCCTGATAGCAGCTTAGGAGCAGAGGCTAGAGACTGCAGGTGCAAAACTGAAGTCTAACTGGCATGGGTGCTCTTATCAAGAGGGCTTAGTCCCATTTTGCTTTTGTGACCTTCCTGGCATGAAGAGCCATTCAAACTTTGCCTTGCTAATGCAGTATCTGTGCCGGCAGGAGTTTGGACCATGTGTCAGGTTCATATCACTGTTTGTTTAATGTGCTGACAGGTTGCCTTATGCCCCGAGGCTTTTTCTCCCATCCCTTCTTTTCTCCCCAAGTTGAAGAATTTTCTTTCTCTACTTCTATGTGAGAAATCACTTGTGCTCATCAAAATAAATACTTTCTCAGTGAATTAAAGAAAATGGGTGGCAAGTTTCTAAAGAGAAGATCTTTCAGTTTGTTGTGTTGCGTTAAATATTAAGATCTCTTCTGCCTGTAATGAAACTACTGGTTTTGCCTTTGTTGCTGCATTCCATCTGATCAGTTCTTCACATTATAAAAACTTGGCGTTGTTTGTATATTTGCTTTATAGCGATAGCTTACTCATGACAGACCTCTTTGCATGTCTGGTGTATTAGCATATTGTTGCCTTTTAATCTGGTGCCTCAGTAGACTTTAGGCTGGTTACCTCCAAGGGGATGAATGAAAGTGGAGGAACAGAACAGAGATAGAGAAGAAAAAAGGATGTTAGTGAAAAACTAGAGAAAAAGCTGTAAGTTTTAAACTGCAACAGTAACATATTTTGTTCCAACTGGTAAGGATGCAAATGCAGAAACCAGTGCAGCTGCTGAGACTGTAAACCAAGGAATTTCTGGGGAAGAAATTGATTATTCCACTCAGCAGGACGATTTGAATGTTAATTTGTCCAGTGATGAATTTGACAATACAGCTGATATCCATGAAGGTATATGTTCTTCGGTTTTCTCACAATACTTAGCTCATCCCTGGGAATTTATATCTGGATTGGCCAAAAACAAAGTGTCTTACAACAGAAAATCCAAACATCTCTTAAAGAGGCATCCCTCACAGAAAGATAATAGATGTACTAGAGCTATAAGAGTTTTTAGAAACAAAAATATTAACTAGTTGAATTACCAATCTACAGTAATTTGTGTGGCTTAACAAATGTGATTTCTTTTTTGCAACTAAGTTTAAAACTGCAAACCCCCAAATGCTGCATGAAAACATATTTCTTTGGCAAGCAAAGGACATTTTCATTGCTGACTCTGTTTCGTTTTCAAAAATTAACACTTGTGAAAGAAGTCAATGAATTTTATTCTCACTGAGAGAGATAAAGAATGACTAGTTTATTACTCTGATCTCTGCCCAAGCTAAAGTTGATCCTAAATTACATAAACTACAGTGATAGCTGTTGCTACATGAAAAAACTTACATAGAAAACTTTATTATTTATTGAATTAAATTATCATGAGTGCAATAGGAGAAAATGTGAATACTTTGTCTGGAATTTATTCATCAATGTACATGAATACAGAACAAACTATCATCCTTCCTCATAATTAAGTCAGAAACTACACTGGAAGATTAAATACAAAATTACCATTGCAATGCACTTGAAAGTGTGATGTTTAAAGATGTTTTTAGTGATGCTTTTGAAGCCTGGGATATGGGATTTCCTGCATTCATAGCTGGGTGTGGGTGCAGCTCTAAGGTGACTGCCAGGGTGCCTGCACCTGGATCATCCTCAGACACAGGGTTCCTGAACCAATTGCCTTTAGCAAGGAGAATTGTGTGTGTAATTACGCATAGCTGACTCTGCAACCAAATGACTGACTGTGGGTCCCTACGTGGCCTCAGCAAAGGTAATTGGTACCGAATTATATAATATGACATTTAGTTGACTTTTGGGGTTTTTTCATTCTTTCTTTTAGTAACTACCGCTGGACACCTGGATTTCTTTTCTTGTTTTGGGGTTGGGGGTTTTTTTTCCCTCTTTCTTCTCTGAAGCCTTGTATTATTTTAGAATAGACCAGGATGAATGATGCTTGTTTACCATATAAAGTTACATCCTTTGCTTGCAAAATCAGTAATTTTCAAATCCAAGAGCAATTTACACAGAATTTTACAGTTTTATTGGTCTCCAATGGCAAGATATAATTTCAGAAACAGACAAACCCTCAAGAACACAAGAATTTTCTTATGCCTCCCTCCTTAGTACTAAGTAGTCAGTTGGGGAAGGGGGAAGGAAAGGAGGAAGTAAGCAGCTGATATTAATCTAAGTAGATAGTTTTGCCAAAACTACCCATGAGACATCAACAACTTTTTCTTGAGAGATGAAGCAATCTTTCTCTGTGATATTTTAACAACTTTTTTTGAAAATGAAATGCTTTTCAAATTCTACAGTCCTTGATAGCCTTGAAAATAATGCATCCCAATTCCTAAAATAAAAGGAATTTGAGTATAGGGAATGGGAAGAATCAATGTTTGTGTCACTTCTTTCCAAGCAAAAGTTTTAGGGTCATTAATTCAAAAAAATTTCCAAGATAAACTCCAAATCTAAAGAAACTGAGCGTTGTATGCACTGTCCTCTGGTGTTGGAGAAACTTGTTCTCCAGCATGGTTCTCCAACAAGTTAAAAATACGTAACTTGCCCAAACGCAGCAAGTGTTCTGTATGTCTTTGTGCCTTAAGTTTTTGAAAGATGCTTTAATTAAAAATAAGCGGAGAGAGTATCAGTTTAGTACGAACTGGGACAATGCAAGTATTGGAAAAAAGAAGACAATTTGTCAAGGTAAGAAAATGAAAACAGGAATGAAAGATTTCATTGTCTGCACAGAAAGCAGATATTTAGCTTTATTAAGAAGGGTGAAGTGATAATAACTGGGGATTGGATGAATCTCAGAGGAAAGAGAAGAAAAGACTTTGTACTGTGTGTTTAGTGACAGAGAGTGGCTAGTCCTGCAGCAACAGAGGGGGCAGAGTGGGCAACTTTTGGCCCTTTTAAAAGGAAGAGAGGAGATGATGTTGGAAAGAGGGGAGAAAAGTAGTGGAGAAGCTGTGCTGAGAGTCATCGTCATCGCCTAGAGACAGCAAAAAAAGCCTGAGTAGTAAGTCAATCACCTAAAGTCATGTAAACAGCAGGGGGACTAACAAAAACTATGGGAACCTTCACTGCTAGAGGATGAAGAAATGGGAAAACAACAAAACGCATGATGCAAGGGTGTACCAAGGGGAAAATAAACATGATTCAGGAATAAAGTTACTTGAGAGGTTTTTGACAGGATCATTTTAAAGCTTGTGGTTTTATGGAACCTGTCAGTATGAACAAACTACTATCACAAAAGTATCCTTTTGGTCAAAATTAGAGAAACCCCAGAGACCAATCCCAAAATACCTTGCATCATTCCAGAGGAAATGCTGACTTAAGATGTGGGAGCATAACTGAACAGGAAACCAGTATGATATAAGCTATTCCAGTATGTGTGAGCCTCAAGTTTATTGTGAAAACCTGAAAAAAACCTGCCCAATGAGTAGTTCTGAAAGTACAAAAATGTTCAAGACAATAATACTTCTGTCTTGTTCCATCCCTATTTGGGGCTTGAGAGTGAGAGGAACATTTGAGTCTTAAGTGATTTTTGTTTAATTTCTCTTGGTTTATTCACAGAGATTTACGGAGCATTACCGGAGATTTCAGATTTTGTTTCTTGTTTACCTTACTAAACAAATAAATTTTAAAACGTCCTATTTTTAATCACAAAATAAATGTCTAGCTGAACATAAGGTAAAACTGCTGTCATGGAAGAGATATTTGTTAGCCCTCTGGAAAAAAAAGCAATGGAATGCAAAACCTTGATTACTAATTTCAGTCTTTGGAATGAACATTTAGCAATTTTTAGGTTTTGTAAAATCTACCAAATAATCTGCCTGACCCAATTTATCATTCTGAATGTCCAGAATGCTAAGAATTATAGTTGAAGCATATAACATTTTAAAAGGTTTTGGGTTTTTTTTCTTTTTTTTTAACTTCTAAATATGTTGTACTGTCTCTATACTAATATATCTGTGCTGCCTTTGTATAGATGCTGGGACTGCTGTGGGAATTTATTATTATTGTAAAAGAGGTATATTTTTGACATCAGAATCTCACGAGAATCCACCTCAGCCTCACTAACCAAATTTAATGGACGTAACTGAAAGGTGGAGGATCTTCCATTAGGTGCTCTAACAAAAGAACTGGAATGCCTAGCGCTAAGATGCTCTGAAGGCTAAGTAGGTATAAAAACACACCCATATTTTATTGTGAAACCTTGACAAATTGAGCAGGCTACACATTAAGAGTATGCATTTGGTCAGATACGTCACAGTCTTTTTTTCTTTTCTACTTTACATCCTGATGTTTAATGTAACTTCAAAATCTTACTCGGGTGGGTGTAATGAAGGTAGAAACCACAATGCATAAAGCTATTATTGACTTTTAAGTCTTCTTTCCCTTCCTTCCATCCCCATAATTGTTTGACATTGGTTCTTAAACTCAGTCTTTGGGCAGGTGGGGGAAGTGCCATAAACATAATGATTTGAAACATTTTTTGGTATTTAAACTTAAAATTGACTTGGATGTATAAGAATAATCAGGTACCTTTAAAATGAAATTGTATACTCAGCCCCAGAGGTAATCAAGCCAAGGAGGTAAAAGTAGAAAATTAACAAACTAGAATTACATTTATGAGAATCTCTTCTGTGGGGCAACGAAGACACTAAATGTTAAAACGACTCTTATTTCAGCATATCTTTAGACTCAACAGTGGATTGTTGCGACCTCCTGGAATTTAAAGAAGTCAGAGTCAGAAACATCATGTTTGTATCTCATGCCATATCTCAATAGGCTTGGGTTTGACCCTTTTTTTGGCTCTTTTTGAGAACAAGGAAAATTGTATTGCCTGGGCTGCAAAGAGATTGATAAGAGGGGGGAATATAGGCAAATTACTGTTTTAACGTATAAAACCTGTTCTGGGAAATGTTGGCCAGATTACCGTTTACTCAAAATAGTCTAGGGATATCTAGTACTAGAAGTAGCAATGTAAGGTTGAAATATTTCTGTAAGTCACTTAAATATCCATCCTATAATACGTTTACAAACTTCAGCCTTAGAAAAGACTGTTGTATCCCAAACAGAATTGTTTATGACTCTCAAATAGTTCTGTAAATAGATGGTTTAAAATGTAAAATAATTGGAATAAACAAGCTATTTGGAATAACAGAGCTACCTTTAGAAACACAAGCTTGAAAAATGAACTTTCTTACCCTTCCTCTTGCCTCCCCGTTGCATCTAAGTCTTAAAAAAGACTGCAATAGCTTTAGCTGTCCAACATTGGACAACCTTAATCTGAGATGTTAAAGACTGCTTTTTCTTTCAGTATAATACACATTTATAGAAAAGAGAGATTTTAGTTCATTTTTAATCAATTCCACCTTTGTTGCATGAAGTGCAATTATTCTACTGAAATCAGCAGTTACTTTCAACTTTATAGCAAGGTACAGAAAACCTATGCAGGGTTCTTTCAGCGATGTACTTACATATTTTCATCCTCCTTCCTTCAACTGACAGCGAGGGGTGATCTTTGCTATGGGTCACTCAAGATTATTTGATGTATAAGCCACCTTATTTTTTTCCTTTTAGTGTGTCCAAATTTAATTTATTTTATTGCCAGTCACAATTGTTTCAATGATCTCATTGTCCCTTAGGTGATCTCCCTTTTTTTCCCCCTTAAGTAAATTTTCAGTACCTGGAATGACAACAATGGACTGGAACAAGGAGTAAGCCTGAGATTATTCTACTGATCACACAGCTTTGTACTGATCTAGTGAACTGATTGTACAGTAGCAATTTCTGCAGTGTGAGCCTAAATTTCTGCTACATAATGATTCTTTGAGAGAAATTTTCTTTGTGTTAAATATTTTAGCAAGACCAGTACATGTGCTCTTTTTGTATCACTCTGCCTAACCTACTGTCCCTTTTACTTCATTCAACTCCTGGGTCCCAGGTTGCCTCATTCCGGTTTGCACAATAGCTGGATTCTACAATGCTGAACGTTGCTTTGTTGTCCCAGGTTTGATGACAACAACCATTATGTCTCTACTTTCTGAAATTCTGTAAATGGTTTCACTTCCCTGTTCTCATGACCATAGCACAGTTTACTCTTCCAGAGGTAAAGAGCAAAAGGAGGAAAGAGAGCAGCTGGTACCAGTAAACAGATATTGCTGAACTTCAGTTACGTGAACCCAAGAAGCAGCTTAGTCTTGTCCAAAAATAAATTGTCAGGCCTTAAACGTTACAGAAGTAATTGATTATTAGTTTAGCCTCAGCAAGGTAGTTAGTAACCATCAGAGAGAAACTCCCCTAACTTCTCAGGACTGAGAAAATTAAGCTCTTGACATACCTTTATCACACTAAATATCCAAGTTTACTGCCTGTCCTATATAGATTAAATGGATGGTCTACTCTAATCCATAGATTAGAAAGGAACATGGGCATTAATGGGGGAAAAAAGCATTTAGAGATAACTGCAGTGCCTGTATGAGCTTCCTTAAATACAAAAATTTTGTATCGTATTGTTCCTATTCCATCCAAAAGCAATTTGCAGTAGTAGACAATTGCTTGTTGATATAATCATCCATTTGAGGCAGAATTTAGTGCATCAGTACTCTTAGACCACAGACTTAATTCTTCCCCTTGTTCCTTTCAACCAGTGCACGAACATCAAATCCTTGGTATCGCATTAGGTACCTGAGATTGTTTGGTTTTAGTTCTCTCAGATCACAGTTACATTGCATGCACTGCTGACATTTAAATATCAGCCAGATGTTGTTGTGATTTTATTTTCAACTCGGCTAGCCAAATTGTATGAGTCACCCCTTGCTGATCAGGATCTTGCAGCTTGCTAGAAGAACCTTTCAGGCAAAAATTATCATCCTATTATGATCTTCTCCCTACCTCTCCCTAGTGATGCCATTTGAATGCATTCTGCTTTACAAAGGAAATCAAATTTGCTGACTCTGATTAATTGCGGAGTCACAAATTCTGCAATACACTGCAATAAGCTCAGATATATTGAAGCAAGAATTCATTCTGCAGTCTTGTAAATGCTAAAAACATCAAATAGAGCCTGTCCCCATTTATTTTGATTTTTTTTCACATAACGTTCACAATCCCCACTCTGAGGATATCTTGTCATAGCGGGTGCCATCTGTGCCTTCTCTTGCGTCTGTGTATAACTTGACACAAGGTCTATGTAATAGTTCTGCCTCGTAAATTCTAAAGAAATATATTGTGTTCCCAGTTAGCAGGGTCAGAAGAAAAGAGAGAACTATTTTGCAATCACTGAAGGTGAAGTTTAAAATACCTGCAGAGCAGTATTTAAAAACGGGAAAGTGCTCAAACAATATACGTATTACCTATTTCTTTGGTTTGTGTTATATATCCCTTACATTTTTAGCCTTAATGACATGATCACCCTGTATTTTATTCTTTGAGATGATTCATCATTCACATTACAGAGGAAAGATGAAGACTTTTAGTCCCTTTTCCAATTTAACTCCATGACGCTGAGAGCAACAAAATTTACAAATGTTAGGAAGTGAGTGCAAACCCATTTCTTCAATCTAAAAGATAAGGAGGTACCTTCTGGGGCTCTCCTCCAGTGCTGCTTCTAGATCCACAGGCTGTTCTCCTTTCCTTGGACCTGTAGGATGCACAAGCTGATCCTGGCATTTTGTTCTTTTTTTCTTTCTCTCTCTCTCTCTCTTTTTTTTTTTTTTCCCCTCCCCTTTCCCAGCCACCCAAAAGCACCGAGTTAGAGGCTATTAAAGCGTGCTGTGGGAGCGAATGATTCTTGCCTGAAGAAAGTCCTAATGCCCTTTATGAGACCCCTTGCTCTACTTGGAGCCCCCTGAGATGTGGTTAATCCCACTAGCCCATGCTGAGCCTTCCTGAGCTGCCCCCAGGCCTCCTCTTGTTGCTGTGCTGAAGTCCAGCTGAGCCAAAGTCACCCATTTGCCTGTTAGAAAATCTTGTTATTTTCCCACCTGCCTGGATATCCACAGTTTCAGCACTGCAAAGCACATGATGAAGTGCTGAACAGTGCGCTGACCCCAACTAGATTGATGTCAGAATGCCAAATAACTTATGCAGGGCTGAGGTTTCACCCCCGCTGTGAAATGTATAGGATTTGGAGATTAGGTAAATGAGAAAGGGAAATCTCGTAGTTTTCTCCATCACTTACAAATGGATTCACGCCACATGTAAGGCTTTGAATGAAATGACTCTTCATCAATTTTCAGTTTGAAATTATTAGAGTGATACAAACGTTCAAAGGCTATTATTTTCCAAGGTGAGATAAATAGTCTTTTGCAAACTAGGCCATGTCTCTTTATCTTAAGAAAAAAAAAAAATCCAAATTTTACTCTGATTTCTATTTTATAAAATCTTCTAATTTCACTGTGTGATATGATTTTGAGAAATTTCATTCATCTATTGTGTATACAGTTTGAAAAACTGTTTCAGGGAGATGTCTTCGAGTCTTCATATATTAGTGAACTTAGTCTCTATGCAGAGCAGGTGAAATACTGTAACTCCATAGGGTGACCAATAACTCCTGCCTACATCAGACAGGTCAAACCCTCTGTACCTCTACCTCACAGCACTGAGTTAAATGAGGTACTTTGTTGCATTCCTCCTCTCCTGCTGCAGGTGAATGAGGAGTTTGTATGTACGTTTCTGAAGAATGAAAACTTCTATTTAATATCTTTTTTTTAATGGGGGATCAGCCAAAAAGAGTTTAAAAGCTTCAACCTTAATGAATCATATGTATTTTTCTGATCATTATTGGGGAAATTCCTGAAGTGGGCAGGCAAAAAGGAGAAAAAGCAGAACCTTGGTATACCTTAATCTTCAAGACCTCGTAATAATTACCTTGGATCTTTATGCTTTCTGTGAGAGAGAGGGAGGCTCTGGCCAAATGAGTCTTCTTCTGTACCTACTACCATATGGAAGTGCTTTTCAAGAAACTGTTCCTTGAGGGTTTAGAAAGCAGAGGAAATGATTTTCATGATTGTTTTAGGACTTCATAAGGATGGGGATAAATTCTTTGCCTCACCCACAACTGACAGCTAGTGCAAGAGACCATGCCGACCGGAAATTCAAATTTTCTGCTGGATATCAACGTCATCCCTACTTAACTCTGGAAAGTGGGTTTAAAGGACAGGCTGTGGTTAAAATCTATGGCAACTAAAAGTGTTATTGCCTGAGATGCTGTTGTGAAGAGCTGAGGGTTTCTAGGCACAAAGCCAGCATTTCTTCCCCCTTATTTAACAAACTGGACTCCAGAGATGTCAATAATTTCAAGTGGCAGACTATAGTATGCAATGATGGTGAGGATATTAGGTGGGTTTATTTTAAGTAGTTGTGGAGGGTATTTTTTTCTTTATAATATTTTTCAGGCCCAGATTTAAATCCCAGAGTTTTAATCCAAAAGGGACTACTAGATCAATTTGATTTAACGCCTGTTTTCTACAGGCCATTACACTTAACACAGTTAACTGTGTGTTGAGCCTAGTAACTTGTATTGGCATAACACATAATTTCTAGAAAGGTATAAACTTGTGACTTGAGGTTATTGCACTGTGTCCCTCTATGGTGTATTCTAGTGGTTGACCTGATGTATTTTCAAATATGTTGATCTCGTCGTTATTTGTTTTAACTGAAATTGGTTTAATTGCCAGGTATTGTCTCTATTGTGCCTTTGTTAGCTGGATTAAACAATCCTTAATGTTAAGGTTATTTAATAACATCCTTTTAAGTTTTTGCAGAGATAACCAAGCTGACACCTTCAAGTGTCTTGGCCAACAGCTTTCAAGGAATTTTGTAATCTCAATTTTTATTCTAAGATTTCAACATATTTTAAGACCTTTGTTTTTCTTCAAATGACTTTATCAAGAATCCAGATCATAACGTTGTATCAACTACAACAACGTTATCAGCAGTGGTCACTTTTAAACCTGTCCATTGATAAGAGTTGAATAGATAGTTGCCTAGAAGCGATCCCTAAAAATTCCTACTAAGACAGGCTGTTCAGGAGTGATTCATTACTGATCATGTTTTGGGGACTTGAGAAGTAGACAGGTCTGAATCCATTTAACATTTGCTTTGTTATTATGCACTATTAATTGGGAGGTCTGCAGAGCAAGGTCAAAAATCTCATAAAAGCCTAATTTTAACAGATCAGTTACTTTTATTGACCAAACTTGTTACCTAAAAGCCTAATTTTAACAGATCAGTTACTTTTATTGACCAAACTTGTTACCTTATTAAAGATAACGTTGTGATTATTGGACACCACTTGTCTTTCATAGGAATATATTCCTTAAAAGCACAACTTGGTCCTCACTTCAAATCCCTCTTCAATTTTTCATCGTTTTTTCTCAAATTGATTTAGCTGCATTACCATTATCTGTACTATCTTGTGAGCCTCTCTTATGAGCATCTCATAAGCACCATCTTTCCTTTCCATTGAAAATCCCTAGGTTTGCAGTTTTTAGAAATAATAGCAAGCCAGAGATCTCTTCAAAGCTTCTAGGATTTCGAGTGAAAGTTATCATCACTCCTGGAGTTAAACTTCTTTTAATGCCTAATTCCCTAGTGGATATTGTCTAATGACATCGTTCTCAGTTACTAATGGACTGGAAAGTACTTCATCGCCTTCAAAGGATGTGCTTATGTCATCCTAGTTCCTTCTGAATAGAGAACTGTAATATCTATTAAATGTCTCTGCCCTAGTACTTATTGGAACTAAATAGATGTCATGCAAGATGGAGCTGATCTGCCAGTTTTGAGCTAATTCTGCACTTTACTAATTTTAGGTGCCTCACAGTCTAGGATTCCCATTAATGAGTGGTTTTACAAGAGCCATTTGACCTGAGTTGCATTTGGTCATTATAAGCATGTATTTCTCCTATTACATTCTACATCTTATAAGCAAACCAACGATTTCCCCCTCCACAAAATTACAGACACGTCTTTTCGTACAGATTCTTCTGCCAAAGAATTTTCAGTGCTGCTAAAGCATTGCAGAAGAGGCAAATTCTTAGAAGTTTTGTTTGGTCACTGGAAGAGGGAAATAGCTTCTTTACTGACTTCTCTGCATTCTCTCAGCCCTGTGTTCCTGTTTGCAGGTTGTGCAGTACCACGCTACCATGTAGGTGGAGGAGCCATATGCAGATGAGCAGTGCTTCTATCTCAGAGGAATGATTTCTAAGCTTGTGAGATGAGTCTGCACTATACACAGGTACCATGTGGGGAATAATTCTAGCATTTCAAAGCCAAGGAGGCTCATTTGCCTCTTATTTTCAGTCTATAGCAGAAAGCTGAGATTGTTCAATAATTACCTAAGCTGATTTATTACCCACTTGTTTCAAAAGGAAAATGGCAGTTGAAAATTCAGGGTGTGTAGCTCTGCTTTTTATTAAAGTTCCCCCAGAGTGCGATCAGTTTGGCGTCTGCCACCACTGGCACTTTATCCATGCAGACCTCCTGTAAGTGGCTGAGCGCGATGGCACCTGCATGGCCGAATCCACATCCACGGGCAGAACTGCCAGGGAGGGACTTGCAGTTACAAAAATGAGCTGGGCGCTTTCTGTCTGTGAAACATCTGCTTTGAGTGATACTACAGCAGCTGTGACGATCTAATAGCATAAGAAGCACTTCAGAATTCAATTGTACAAAAGGGCCTTTGAGGAGAATGATAAATGACCTAAATTAAGCCACAATTTTTAAGTTCCTAACTTGAGCCTTGCCCATAATGAATACTTTCCTCAAGACTTCTTGCACCTGTCACTGTTGGAAAACAACTAGCATTCGCCTGTCTGTTGTTTAAGGTTGTGTTCTCAACATTTAATATGTCAAATGGCACCTGAAGTATTGGCATAAGAAACTAGTATGTTGGCTTTTCAGTTCCCTGTTGGTGTGCCACTTCCTTGTATGCACCTGGTGGTAACTCAGAGAATAGCCTGTGTCTGGCAGGAGGGAAATTCTACCTTAGTCCAGAGTTCCTTTGATAAAAAATGTTTGCTATATTAATGTCTCTAAAATTATTTTTGGGTTCTCCATACCTCAAAATAGCAAGGAAAAGTTTACCACCTTGCCAAGATGATGAATTTGGAAGATAGTAGGTTTTTAAAATAAATTATGTAGATGTAGTTTCCTTAATTTTAGCACTTTTAACTGAAGGATTGGTCTAGCATGTTTTGTGCATGAGAAAGGAGTAAGAGTCTGGGACAATACACTGTACCATATTATATTATATGGGGCTCTGGTGGCTGTCCTGCATAAAACACTGATCACCCATCGTCATCCCCCCCNATCTCTTCCAAGTTTTTTGTATACTATGAAAAAAGCATCTCTAGTGTGGTGCTTAGAGGTTTAGAAAGGTAGATAGCAGCAACAACAGAGCCTGCAAACTCTTAGATGGGTTTTGTCAGGTAATTCAAAGATTTTTCTATCATCATCGTTAATTTGGTCAAAGAGATTTCTCCAAAGGGCTAGCTAGTATGATAGTAATTAATCATACAGCACAGAGAAGAACTTCCTTAGTTTGTAACTCCATGTATTTGCTTCACGTGTTAAATGTGCCTGATTTTGTTAGTAAATATTGCACAACGCTACAAGTCAGGTTTGAGAGGCACCGTGTTGTATGTGCGAAAGATCATCACTCTGTAAAATGAAGGGCAACGCTTCCACTGAAGGCTTTCTTACAGGAAAATCCTACTCTTTGTTTCTGGCTGAAAAATAATCCTGCACTGAAATCATTTTTAGGACATTTTGACACTTCCTCTTCCACTGATATGATGCCGTGATAAGCCAAAATCAGAACTCAATAGTCAAATGACTATTAAGCAGGTATTCTTTATTGCAGCGCTGGACAAACAATAGGAGGAGAGATCCCCTGTGTGTCCAGCGCTGCAATAAAGAATACCTGCTTAATAGTCATTTGACTATTGAGTTCTGATTTCAGCTTTTCACAGCATCATTTCTGGCCACCCAGATGGGACCCGCTCTGCTCAGCTACAGGACCCGCTGAGAACAGCACTCCCTAGGGTACCCCCAGGATTTCCCAGAGGGACTCCTCTCCTCAATCGGATCACTGTGGGAGCAGACAAGGACTACCTAAAGGAGTAAAGGTATTCTTTAAATCCTTTGGGTTTCTGTTTTGGAATTTGGGACTGGTCATTTTGGGGGTTCTCGTAAGTCGTAGGAGGTGTCCTACGCTGAGCACCATATACCAGGCTACTAGTGCCTGAGGGTCTACTTTTGGTCATGCACACTTATTGTGAGGAGTGTACGTTGGTACAGGCGCAGATTAAGCCTTATACTTTTGCAATAACGTGCTTTTGGTATTGGTACACTTATGTAACCCGCATAAGTTTTGTACTTTTGTCGACAGGGATTTCCTGATGCTGAACTTGGATATTGGCTTGTTAACATTGAATTTGGGTATACCCGTCAGGCATTGTCAAATTGACAATTAAGTGTGAATGAGCTGAGTTAACTCTGGTGCAACTGGTGAATGAATGAGTAACTGAGATACTGTACGATTGCACAGTGAGTGTGGGAAACCTGGAGAACTGTGCATTTCACCGTGAAAATAAACGTGAACCTCTTTTTCTCATGAATTGTTTTATTTGTGACCAAAATTTATGAGTAATGTTTGGATGGGATATTCAGTGTGAAAATTGCAGAACGTGGTCAGAGTGAGAAAACAAAGAGCGACAAGTTGAGATTATTAAAATAGTCTGTGGAAGAATAATGGAGGTACAGAGTTAATAAGGTAGAATGAGGGGACAGCAGAGTGGTGGTATTGTAAAAAAAGACCCCTAGGATGTATCCTAGCACATTGGAAAAATATAAGGGGACAGCCAGGTGGGAATGCAAATAAGAAAACACTAATTAAATATTGTAACCAGTGGTGGCCCCTGTATAAACTAGAAGATGGTGAAAAAATTGCCCTTTAACAGATCTTTGAACTATAATACTACATTACAGTTAATGCTGTTCTTATAGAGAGAAGGAAAATGGGATGAGATTATGTATGCAGATATGTTTTTCACTTTGCGAAATCATCCGGAGTGGCAGAGGGATTGTGATGTTAATATCCCACCATAAGACCCCCTAGTTTTGTCTTTAGAAAAGGAAAAGAGGAGTGAAAAGAAGGAGCAAGAGAAAATGAGGAGGTGCTGCTCAGCATGTAGTATTGGACAGAGGTGTTTGAAAGTGACAAGCTCCAGAAAGAAAAGGGGGGAGGTAGAGGATCAGCCTGAAGATTTGGGATTAGCCCCCCTCATTACAAAACTTGCCTGTCCCCCACCCACCCTTTCTGAAACAGATAGTAGCAGTGAGGAGGAAGGAGTGGCAAAAGATTTTACTCCAGTTACCACACGGACTTGGAGTAAAACACAGGAAGCTCCGCAACTCCTGGCCCCATTGCAGGAGGTAATGGGGGTAGGAGGCCCAGCTAGAGTAAAAGTTCCCTCCTCCACTACCAATTTAGATGCTTGGAATGAGGGGGCTAGGGGACACCGAGATAACCCCTCTTGAGCGGCAAGACGATTTGAATTAATAATAAAAAAACAGGATCCTGATTGGACAGATGTAGATTTGATTCTGGGGGAAATGACTGAAACAGAAAAACAATTAGTATTAAAAACTGCACGAACTCATGTGCAGGCCCAAATTACTGGGGGAACCTTACAAGGGAATGTGGACGATTACATTCCCCTGACCGACCCATATTGGGACCCCAATGATGGGCGTGATTACAGATTGTTAAAAAGATATTGAGAATGGCTGAAACTGGGATTAGAAAATGCAGTTCCAAAAGCTGTAAATTGGTCAGCATTATATGCTATCAAACAGGGGGAAAGAGAGACCCCTACTGAGTTTTTGGATCAGTTGAGAAATGCCATGAGAAAATACACTACTCTCCACCCCTCCTCGGATGTGGGACAGCAACAGCTTGTCTCTTTATTTTAGGGGCAATCATCTACAGATATCAGAAAGAAGCTACAGAAGCTAAAAGAACCAGAAATAAGGAACTTAGAGAAATTGCTTGAGGAGGCATGGAGAGTTTTTAGGAATCAGGAAGATGTGGATAGAGGAAAATTGACAAAAATAACGGCAACAGCTGCCTTGGAACAGAGAGGAACGGTAAGTAGAGGTGGATTTAGAGGACGAGGAAGGGGAAGGCCCTCAGGCAATAGAGGAAGACTGGGGAATGTATTGGGAAAGAATCAACGTGCATATTGTTGAGAGGAAGGACATTGGAAGAACGAATGTCCAAAACTCAAAAGAACCCTGTAAACCTTGATAGCTTAAGCAGAGGCCAACTGATGGGGACCTGGGAAATCTACCCTAGCAGATCCACTGGTTAAATTAAGGCTAGGGAGACAGGAGAAAGAAATAGAATTCTTAGTAGACATGAGTGCCTCTTTCTCTGTCTTGAATCAAGAATTGATACCTGTGAGTACAGACTTTGTGACTGTAGTGGGAACTACTGGCCAACAGGAAAAGGCGTTCTTTTTAAGACCCCTGCATTTTAAATTAGGGAAACAGATTGGGATGCATCAATTCTTATACCTGCCAAATTCCCCAAAACCACTGTTGGGTCGAGCCCTATTGGAACAATTGGAAGCAGAAATCATTTTTAAACAAGGAGTCATGGAATTAAAGGTGAAAGAAAACCGATTCATTGAAATTTTAAGTTTAGCCCTAACGGACCCTGCAAGGTCCATCACATTGACACCTGAGATGGAAGAGATTACTAATCAGGTATATCCAGGAGTATGGGCTGCGGGAATCCCAGGAAGAGCAACGCATGCCATTCCCATAGTAGTAGAACTTAAAGAAGAGGTAAACCCAGCACAACAAAGGCAACATCCCTTGAAGTTAGAAGATAGAAAAGGAATAAAAGGACCAATTAATAACTTTTTACAGCACGGGCTATTGGTGGAATGGGAGTCAGAATATAATACCCCTATGTTACCGGTGAAGAAGCCGGACAGAACTTATCAGGTAGTACAAGATTTAAGAGCAGTGAATAAAATTATTAAGGACCTACACCCTGTGGTAGCCAACCCTTATACCTTACTTACCAAATTACAAGATAATCAAGTATGGTTTACAGTATTAGATTTCAAAGATGTATTCTTCTGTTTGCCTTTAGCCAAAGGAAGTCAAAATTTACTTGCATTTGAATGGGAAAGCCCTACCACTGGTAGGAAAACCCAGTTTACCTGGACAGTGTTAGCCCAAGGTTTGAAGAATAGTCCAAAGATCTTTGGGAATCAATTAGCATGAGAACTTGAAACATGGGACCCTCCCTCCAGAGAGGGAATCCTTTTACAGTATGTGTATGACTTATTAATAGCAACTGAGACAAAACCTGACTGTATACAGTGGACTATCAGCTTCTGGGACTAAATGGGTATCAAGTCTCTCAACAGAAAGCTCAGATGGTGCGGCAACAGGTAACCTACCTTGAATACAAACTGTCTGGAGGACAAAGAGAGTTAGGAACAGAACAAAAAGAGGCCATCTTCAGAGCTCCCCTCCCTCAGACAGTAAAAGAACTCAGGACCTTTTTGGGAATGACAGGTTGGTGCCAGTTATGTATCTATAATTATGGAATAATAGTAAAACATTTGTATGAGCTTTTGAAAAACAACCCCACTCGATTGATCTGGTCTAAAGAAGCTCAAAATACATTTAAGACGTTTAAGAAAGAACTAATGAAGGCCCCGGCCCGGGGCCTACCTGATCTTACTAAACCCTTCTGGGTGTTCTCCCATGAAAAACAAGGTGTAGCTCTGGGAGTCCTAGCTCAACAGCTAGGACCCTACAAAAGAGCTGTGGCTTATTTTTCTAAACAGCTTGACGAAGTGAGCAAAGGATGGCCAGGATGTTTGTGAGCTGTGGCAGCTCTGGTCTTGAATATTCAGGAAGCCCGGAAATTTACCTTAGACCAAAAGATCACAGTGCTGTTTTCACATACAGTATCAGCTGTGCTGGAACAGAAAGGAAATCACTGGCTTCCCCTGTCCCAATTTCTACAATACCAAGCCATTCCGATTGAACCAGATGATGTTAATATTGAAGTAACTAATGTTACGAACCCAGCTTCTTTCCTTAGTGGGGTGACTTCTGAACCGTTGACACATGGTTGCTTAGAAGCTATAGAGACTGTGTACTCCAGCAGACCAGATTTGAAAGAACCCCTGGAAAAGATGCACAGGGCTCCTGGTTCACTGATGGAAGCAGCTTCATCCGACAAGGTATTCGAAAGGCCAGGTATGCGGTGACAACAGTGAATGAGGTAAATTTATCTCAATCACTACCTGCTGGAACATCAGCTCAAAAGGCTGAAATTATTGCCCTGACTAGGGCCCTGGAGTTGGCAAAAGGGAAAAAGATAAATATATGGACAGATTCCAAATACGCCTTTTGAGTTGTCCACGTTTATGGAGCAATTTGGAAGGAACTAAGACTACTAACTGCACAAGGGAGACAGATTAAGCATGCTGAGGAAATCCTTTGCCGATTAGAAGCAGTCCGACTGCCAACCAAAGTCTCCGTCGTGCACTGCCGAGGACACCTGAAGGGTAACACTGACCAGGAAAAAGGGTAATAGATTGGCTGACTACGAGGCTAAACAGGCGGTGGACAGAATGCAAAAGATTTTAGCTTTGATTCCAGATAATAGAAGTAGGAGCATAGGTGACCAAGAATATATTGAGTATTCTAGGGCTGATAAAGAATTAATAGAAGAAATGGGAGGGCACGTTCCCTCCAGAGGATGGGCCCACTCGAGTGATGGCAGAATTATAATCCCTGCCAAACAGATATGGCGAGTTATTAAAGAAGAACACAGTAAGACACATTGGGGGGCAGATTCCCTGCATAAATTCTTAAATCAGAAATTAATAGGGAGAAATTTGTATACTGTAGTCCGACAGGTGACGCAGCAATGTGAAAAATAACCCCAATACAGGTAACCAGGTACAACTAGGAGGCATTGGGAAAGGAAAAGTACCGGGAGACCATTGGCAAATTGATTTCTCTGAACTTCCAAGAAAAGGAGGGTACAGATACTTATTGGTACTTACAGACACCTTTTCCGGATGGCCAGAGGCATTTCCTTGTAGAACAAACAAAGTAAAAGAGGTAATTAAGGTATTTATTAATTGAAATAATACCTCGATTTGGGGTACCTATGATCATTTCATCAGATAGAGGTACACATTTTTGTGCAGAAGTAGCTCAAAAGGTCAGCAAACTATTAGGAATTGATTGGCAATTACGTACGCCCTACAGGCCACAAGCCAGTGGGCAAGTAGAAAAATGAATCATATGATAAAACAACAGATAGCGAAAATATGTCAAGAAGCAAACATATGTTGGTACCAAGCACTGCCTATTGCACTACTTTGGATACGTGTAAAACCTAGAGCCAAAGAAAATCTCAGCCCTTTTGAGATTCTACATGGGAGGCCATATCAGGCTAAATACCGAGGGGAAGACTTGAACCAGTTGGGAAATCATTATTTATAAAATTATGCTATATCCTTAGGAAAACAACTGGAAAAGATTAGTAAAAATGTTTTAGGAGCCAGGGCTAAAGAGTTAGATCACCCGATCCACCTATTTAGCCCTGGAGATTGGGTTTATGTTAAGAATTTTTCAGGTGATCCACTGGGAGAAAAGTGGAATGGACCTTACCAGGTGTTGTTGACCACCTTCACTGCAATCAAGATTCAAGAACAGCCAGCTTGGATCCATTATTCTCAAGTAAAGAAAGCTCCTAAACCAGGATGGATCATCGAAAAGACTGGCGGTTTGAAATTATGATTACGACGGTAACTCTGTTGAATTTGAGCTTGTTGGTGAACGCTTGGAACGAGAACTTATGTTACAATACAATTCAGATGATAGCGAATGCTACAGGGGCCAGGGATTGTTGCATTTGTACTGCCTTACCGAAAGGCAGCATGAGACATCCTTTGTACAGGGTAGGGTCCACTCATTGGAATTGTGACAATTATACTTGGCCTGAGTTTTGGAAAAGACAAGATGGAGGATACTGTAATTATGACAATTCAAGTTATGAGATCAGACCAAGAATCGACCTACAGATAGTAGATAATAACACCCAGATTCTGGTTAGCAACAATAGTTGCCTATGGAAGGCAAGGTCTAATACTTGTTCGTGCTGCCCTCCACACTACACTCACAACAACTGTACCTGCAGGGACAGGTGGAATGATTATTGGATCAATAAAACTACAGTAGGAGTAGGAACTTGGGATTTGATGGGGATGAAT
>VYZV01024445.1:2154-14796 GCA_013401275.1 Pandion haliaetus
TAAGTCCTGTGTAGGACTGCTTTTGTAAGGAGATGAAAGACAGAACACCATCTGAAAAACATTAATAAATCAAAGATAATTTGAACTCATGAAAACTTTTTGGTGCTTAAGCATAACATACTTAGGAGGCCATAAGCTTTCTAGGGAATCTGGTGATCTTGCACAAACATGTATTGAAGTCATGGACAAACCGCACAAGGTCAGTGACAGAGAGGACAACAGCCTAAGCCTACTCAGTCAACGATAGTGAGCATTTCAAATGGCACTGAGATGTTCTCTTTAATTGAAAAACAGCCCATTATTACAAATTAACAACTAAGGAACTGTGGTGTATGATGAGAGGTGACGCTGTTTTTGTAATCCCNNNGTGACGCTGTTTTTGTAATCCCTCAACAAATTAAACCCAAACTTTGGACTTTTATCACACAAGCTGTGGCCTACCATAATCACTGGCTTGCATGTTGCTTCAGAAGAAAGTTCCAGTTTGCTTAGGGATCACGATATGAAGCTGAACTTCTCTCCCGCATCAAAGACGTGCTGCCCTGGCCACTGACTCTACCCCTACTTTTAACTGGAGTCTAGCTGTCTCCATGCAGATTCCAATGACAATGAACAGCCCTCATCACAGGAGACACAAGGTACTTCACAGTATCAGAAGCCTAAAAAGGAATGTTTGGTCTTCAAATACCTCTATTCCTCCTGTTAGTACAAAACCTGTTCCTTTTTAAATATTGGCAACAACCAACAGGATGGATGTGTTGCATTTAGGCAGGTGTGAGGACTGTGTGTGATCTGTCAAGTTTCTTTTGTTTCTGTGCCACTATTTTTCTTCTGAAGAGGGGACAGAGAAACATATTAGCGGCTCCTAATTTAATAACACTCAGTAGAATCCAAGCCGTGAATTTCTGGACGCGTTTTTGCTTACTACTTCTTGCTACCAATCATATTTTCAGCACAGAAAAACACGTTTTTAAAACAGAAGCTTTGGCTTTATAATCCTGCTTGCTATACTCTGGTTTATGTCAGTCACATCTCCTTTTTCTGCATCAAGACACTTTAGCCTGCTGCCTCTTGATATTTACATCTTGTTTTGTTGCAGTTGGCTCACTGTGCCTGCCTTCCCAGTTTTACTCTTGTAGCATGTTTTCCATGATGCAGCCTGAGACGTGATTTATGTGGTCCAGAACGAGGGATGAACAGAAGTAAAAAGAAAGGGCAACAAACAGAACAGAAGACTAAAATGGAAGAGCAGAAAAGACCAAGTGGAGTACTCCAAGATCAAGCATTGCATTTTCATCTCCCTATTTGAAAATGAAGGATTAAATTCTGCCTTTGAACTGGGACAACTGTGCTGAAGTTCTTTCCCAGTGACGTTAATAACACTGATATAATAATTTCTGATAATTTCCATAAATTGGGATTTAATTTCACCTAAAAAGCAAAACCACAGTAGCTAATGATGTTTGATGTTCAGCTTGACTTGGTTTTCAGAGCTCAGATTGTCAGTATTTTCTGAAACTTGGGCTTGTTTTATGTGTCCTGACACATTATATATCAGAGCAGGGACCATCCTTTGGATTAACTCAAGACTGCAATCTCTCACTAGAATCATTCTGGTTCAAATGGGCCAAGGTCTTGCCTCTAAATCCATAGCTCCTCCTGGCCAGCATGTGATGCTCTTCCATGAACCTTTGGACAGCTTTCATTTGTGTGCCAGAAAAATAAACAACTTTTCCTATGTTTGGACAAACATATTTAAGTCTTACTGTCTTGCAGAAAGTGTATTATTTGTTTTTTTCTTCTAAATGACATAGTGGGGACTGACTATTTTTGAAATGTGTGTTACAATGATAATTAATTGAGGGTTGCTAGCCAGCTCAGAGCTAAAAATATAACATCTCTTATAGCAGATCTACTTTAGTATCACATCAATGCACCTTGGAACTGCTAAAGTCTTTTTAGTATAATTATTGACTTTGAATGAGTATGCTTTAAGTGATGAAAACTTCTGAAATGCTTTTCAGCCTGTCTTCAGTATATTCATGAAAAGTGAAACATAAAAAGCATGGAAAAAAATGTAAAATAGCATTGTAAGCAATGTGCTTAGAATAACTCCTGCCTAACACCAAACACCAAAATGTTCCTTCCAGTGAATACTTGCCAAAGACATTTTTTCTAAGTGGCATCATATGGTAAACTTACTGCAGAATAAGCATTGTGGCATTAATTTCTGTAGCGAGGAAGTATTATGCAGCATGTTTCCTATCAAAATGAAATTTTAATATGCTTAAAGAGGTTGCAGAACTCCTGCATAAAGTATTTTCAAACAAGTTAAGCCCAAAATGACAGGCAATACTTTTAACGAAAGCACTGTTAAACAGCTGAGGTTTCTGTTTCAAAATTTTTAAAGGAGCAAAATTTTAAGTGGTTTGCATACTATCACAGCTAAAAACAATCAAGAAAAAAATTAATTTAGAAGAAAAGTAAAAATAAAAAAGCCTAATCTAAAGATAGGAATACTGATTATTTCTGTTGCTATTATAGTTTGAGTGACCCAAATACTTGATTAAATCACAGCAGGCAAGTTATGCTGTGATATAAACCAAAAGAATTCAAAGCATATTCTATGTAGTTAATGCAAAGAAAAAATTGAGTAATCAGCTAAATTAGAATATATTTGTCTTCATGTATGTAACTGTAGAAAATGCCCTAGGCTGGCTTCAATTAAGTCATGCTTTTCATAAAAGTCTGGAAATGACAAGATCCTTTGACAATTCTAAAATGATGAAGTTACGCGCAGTGGAAGAGCAATCTCAAAACAGATCTGACCTCAGACTACTTTCTGGAACAAGGCATGCACTTCAATGAACTATTCTTCTTCAGGGCTCTACTTACCTATTCTTACTATTCTGCTGCCTCTAAACCGCACCCCATTTTGAGAGCTGCTAAGCATCCATAACTTCAGCTAAGGACTTCAGGAAAATAAAGGTCCGTAATTTTGCCGTCTTGTGTGAAGTTACCAAGTACTTAATCCTGTGCCACAAACAGGAAGCTGCTTGTACATCTCAAACAGATTCACATCCATAGCATCAGTATACGGATGTGATATAGTTGAGAGTAAAATAGGTGAGGTACTGTTATTTTCCTTACATCTAAATTCAACCCATTATCTGGTGTACTGACTCATACATTCCTGGCAGGATGATTAAAGACAAGTCAGTACTCTGTAAATATCAGAAACAGCAATCTTCAACATACTCATTTTTTTCTTCCAGCAATGTTACTATTAGGTGAAGAGAATTAAGTTTGATTTTCAAAGTTCATAAAGTCTTTCTCTCCAGATAAGCAAAAGTTTTGAACAAAGTTTTGAAGTTCTCTAGACGTTTGAAAGTTATACATTTTACAGCTTACAAATTATTATTTTAAAATTATTTTCCAAATCCTAATAAAACCTGGTTAAATTAGTATTTAGCCCCCATATCAAATGGTAGAACCATCTACTGATGTGTTTAAATGAGGGAAAACAAAAGGTTTTCTAGTTGAAGATATGACATTACTGATGACATAAATTATTTAACTTCATAACAGGATTCCTCATCCTCAGATGTCTCAATCATTATCAAATGAATCAAGACTCTGGAAACACATTGGCTTTACTTTGTCATATGAAATACTGCAGAGATATCACAGCCCAATGATAATTCTAATTCTGAACTTGTATGAGTTCTGTTAAGATAAAGAGATGGAAAGAAAAAAGAACAAATGTGCACACTACAGAGAAATGAGTTAAAAAAAAAAAAAGAATAACCCAGACACTTCTGAAGAAACATTTCTCTTTCAAAGACATACTCCAATAGGAAAAACTTGCTTGTTGATTTCAGTAATTGTTATTCAAGTAAGGAGTGGCAATTATCTTTTTAAGAGTGTGGAGTATTAATGACACACAGAAAGAAACTAGTATTTTTTTTCAGAATCTGCAGTTAAATGCGACTCTTTTTGGCCAATTCATTGTAATTTAATAATAATATGGAATTGTAGAATAATTTTGGGAATCATAGAATAATTTTGGTTGGTAAGGTTCTCTGAAAATCATATAGTCCAACCTCCCCTCACGCTCAGAGCAGGGTAACTTTAGACATTAGACAGTTTGCTGAGGGCCTTGTGCAGTCAGGTTTTGAAGACCTCCAAGGTGGAGTTTCCACAGCCTCTGGGAAGCCTGTGCCAGCATGCAACCACTCTTGTGGAGAAAAATTAATTCCTTCTCTCCAGCTGGAATCTCTCCTGCTGCATGTTGTGACTGTTGCTCCTTGCCCTTTTCTGGTGCATCTCTGAAAAAATCCTGTCTCCTTCTCTACAGTGCCTGTTAAAGTAAGGGAAGACTGCAATTTGGTTCCTCCATAGCCTTCTCCTCCCTAGGTGGAACAAAAGCCAGTTCCTGCAGTCTTTTCTCTTATGTTCTATACACCACTCACCGGACCTTTTGTTCTAGTGGCTCTTCTCTGGACTTTCTCCAGTGTGGTGATCTCTTTTTCTTATTATCCTATTCTAGTATTCCAGGTGTGCCGGCCCACTTCCCTCAACCTGCTGGCTACACTCTTGCCATTCAGAAATAATGTAGAAAGAGAAGGAATGTTCTAATTTGTTACAATGGAAAAAATCTACCTGTTCTCCAGTGTTGATACTGTAGACTTAACAGCGTGAGTAGAAAAGAAGTGACTAGAGGAACTGTTATAAATGTGCTTTCAGTGTCAATGATTTAGAGCTATTAATTGGATTTTAACACAGCAGATATGATGCATTACTAGTAAAAGCTGAGCAAAGTCCGAAGGAAGGAAAAAAAAAGAAATTTTTCATTGCTTGTTTTTCTAAAAATTGGAAATTTCTCAATTATACCTAATAACGTTATGCTATTTTAAACCTAATTTTATCAGAAATTTTAGAAGAAAGAGACTATTGGGAGCACCACTGCATATATTATGCAAAGTCAAATTGCGTGAAGTGTGACAATGGCAAAATACTTTCTTTTGATGGTTAGTTACAGCTATTTTCTTGGATTAGAAGTTACAGTGCAGATGGCAAAAACAACAAAACAACTTTCCTCTTCACTTTTTCTTGGTGTAATGGCATCATTATATCAGATAAATCAAATGAAATCCCAAGCCCAACCTGTGGGCGGTAAATGGTGGAAGAAAATTACAGCACTTTTATGGATGATAAGCACAGTTTTTATGTATTTCCTTCTAAGTCAAACTATAACTTCAAAAGGTGTTTCAAAAACAGAAAAACCCTCCTTTACAAATGCATGTTGAAAATATTTTAATCAGAAATCTGATTTGTAATACTTCTAAAATTAAGACAATAATTAAGTGGTGTCCTTTACGCGAGTTTCCAGTCCCAGTTTTCCCAGAATTTAAGAGACTGCAATCAAAAGAAACTCCAGATCTCACATTTTAGCAGCCTCAAAAAAAAAAAAAAAAGAAAAAAGAAAAAAGAAAAAGTATATGTATCTTTTAATTCACATGAAGAAAACAAGAGAAGGGATGTTATTGAGTAGTAACAACGAAAACAGTAAGCTGAGTATTTAGGATGCAAAGTTTGGCTGCACAGTCCAACTTGGCATACACACTAGAGGCAGTAAACACTGGCGACTTTTTTGCCCTAAGCATACCTGTGCAGTACAAACAGGTCTTGTTTCCTTGCCCAGCCTTCTGTCTTCAGGCCTCTTCCCCAGGTCCAAAAGAGAGGTATCTCAGACTATGGAGAATGGCAAGGGCAGGGGAAACAAATGGACAATGGAATACAAAGGCGTTTCATCACTTTTCACTCTTAGCAATAAATAATCCTCGTGTCCATGCTGGCGCTGGGCTTCAGGAAGGTAGCTTCTTTGGCTTCCATTACTCATGCACAAAAGATAAGATCTAGGCTATTAAAGCAAACTATGCCCAGAGCATCATCTTCTTGTACTGTTAAGTTTCTGCCTGTATTTGTGGTTTGAGCCAGGGCATTATTTCAATTTCTTTTTTAGCTTCACATCTTTGTAAAGAATTATTCCATGCCATTAGATAACAAGAAGGTCTTACCTGTTTCCTAGCAAATGGCCAAATTTTTTGGATAACCTTAGAGAATGTTCAGATTCATTGCTGAGAGACTGCTGACAGCTGAATTTGATACCTAATATAGTGAACAAATATACCTGGACAGAGAAGAGAAGATACCATGTCTTACTGCTTGCAGGACAGAGGATTTCCACAGGGCTGGCACTGGAAGAGTTTTCAAAAGGAATTTAAGCCGTTGTCGTGATTTAACCCCAGCTGGTAAATAAGCACCAGGTAGCTTCTTGCTCACTCACTCCCCCCGCCCCGCCCAGTGGGATGGGGGAGAGAATCGGAAGGAAAAAGGTAAAACTCATGGGTTGAGATAAGGACAGTTTAAGAGAACAGAAAGGAAGAAACTAATACTGATAGTAATAACAATAATAAAATGACAATAATAATAACAAAAGAATTAGAATATACAAAACAAGTGATGCACAATGCAATTGCTCACCACCCCCTGATTGACGCCCAGTTAGTCCCTGAACGGCGATTCCCCCCACCCCCACTCCCCCCGTTTATATACTAGATGTGATGTCACATGGTATGGAATACCCCTTTGGCCACTTTGGGTCAGCTGCCCTGGCTGTGTCCCCTCCCAACTCCTTGTGCCCCTCCAGCCTTCTTGCTGGCTGGGCATGAGAAGCTGAAAAATCCGTGACTTAGTCTAAACATTACTTAGCAACAGCTGAAAACATCAGTGTGTTATCAACATTCTTCTCATACTGAGTCCAAAACACAGCACTATACCAGCTAAAAGAGAGAAAATTAACTCTATCCCAGCCGAAACCAGGACAGACATTGCCCATTTACCTGTTTTTATTGGGTTTGTGCGGCAGAGTTCTGGTAGCAGGGGAGGGGCTGCAGGGGTGGCTCCTGTGAGAAGCTGCTAGAAGCTTCCCTGGCTCCAAGTCAGACCCGCCTCTGGCCAAGGCCAAGCTCATTAGCAACGGTGGTAGTGCCTCTGGGATAACAAGAGAAACCCCTCTGCAGATACTGAGGTCAGTGAAGAAGGAGTGGGAGGAGGGGATGCCCCTGCAGTCCATGGTGTGATGGCAGGCTGTCCCCCTGCAGCCCATGGAGATGAGTGCGGGAGCAGATGCCCACCTGCAGCCCGTGGAGGAGCCCACGCCGGAGCAGCTGGATGCCCCTGAAGATGGCCATGACTCCATGGGAAAGCCTGCACTGGTGCATCTGTTCCTGAAGGACTGCACCCCATGGAAGGGACCCATGCTGGAGCAATTTGTGAAGAACTGCAGCCCATGGGAAGGACTCAAGTTGGAGAAGTTTGTGGAGCACTGTTTCCCGTGGGAGGGACCCCACACTGAGCAGGGGAAGAGTGTGAGGAGTCCTGCCCCTGAGAAGGAAGGAGCAGCAGAGACAACATGTGATAAACTGACCCCAACTCCCATTCCCCGTCGCCCTGCGCTGCTGGAGGGGAGGAGGTAGAGAAAATGAGGAGTAAAATTAAGCCCAGGAAGAAGGGAGAGAAGGGGAAGGTGTTTTTAAGATTCAGTTTTAATTCTCATCATCCTACTCTGATTTGATTGGTAACATATTAAATTAAATTTTTTTCCACCAAGTTGAGTCTGTTTTGCCCGTGACCATAATTAGCGAGTGATCCCTTCCTGTCCTTGTCTCAACCCACGAGCCTTTTGTTATATTTTCACCTACCCATCCCACCAGTGCGGAGGAGTGAGTGAGTGGCCATGTGGTGCTTAGCCGCCAGCTGGGCCTAAACCACAACACTGTTATACTTATTAGAGCCCTTAAAAGTCGGATTTTCAGCAGCTGCTTATCTCTGTGAAAAATCTCAACAAGGAAAGCTAAGCATGACTTCTGATAGTCAAGGCATCTGACAAAACCTGACAGGCACTATCAGTGGTGTCTACAGTTGACAAAAGGCAAGATCTTACAGAAAGAAATTAACTTTGAGAGAGACTGGAGACGGAAGAACTGGAGGGGAAACTAGAGAGGAAGTAGAAGGCTTTGGGGTAAGATTTATTGGCGGGTTTTGGTTATCTTTCAGTGCTAGTTCTGACACCTGGCCTTTCTTCTTTCTATCCAAGAGTGATGCCCATTACTGCTCTGAGCATGTAGACCAAGCAATGGGGGGATCTCGGTATCAGAACTGCAGCTGTAAGGACAATTTCTGGAGAGTGGACTCAGCAGAATAGCCCAAGCCTAGGAAATAAGGATCTGGTGATGCATCCAAAAGCTTTAGGAAACTGGAGGAGAAAAAAAACACCATGAGAATAAATAATTGTCAGCTTCTTACATGTATGGCCAGGGCAGGAAAATTTCCAGTCTCAAATACTTAACTTCACATGTGAATTGCCACTTAACAGTACAAGGAGAAAAGAAGTTTGCAGTCATACTTTATTTAGGTTTATTGTCAAACCTAATAGTTTGACAGTCGGTAGATATAATACCATTTTCCAGGCTATTGATATTAGCAGTGCTAAAAATCCTTGATTTCTCTGGATGAAAAATACTGAAGCATAGCTTATGCTGTCAATCAGCAATACTTTCAAAGGGGGCTAGGAAAAGTTATCAGAGAAGAAGATTGAACTGGTGCTTCTTAGTGCAGAGGTTATGTCACAGAATGACTGAAAATGGTCAGCCAGCCAACGGACATTCAACCCTCCTGTGGATTATCCATTCAATGTGACAGCAGACACATTGAACCAATGCAGGAGCCCCCCCAGGAACAAGCTATACACCTACTCATTGATCTTCCTGCTACCATTAGAGTGTTGTTATTTATATTGTTATTGGCTGGAAATGTAACTCTGTACATAGTTCTTCCTTGCAAAATTAACCCTTTTCTTCCCTTTAACTACTTCTTAGGTCTGCTAGACAAAGAGCAAATGGCAAGCATTTCGGTACTAATGAAGAGCAAATACAAAAGACAAGCTAGTCATGCCAAAGGTCCATCTAGTGCAGTATTCTGTTTCAAGCAATGGTCCTAAATAAATATCTAGAATGAGTAATAACAAAGGAAGCAGGCATGATGTTAACCCCAGTTCACTTTCAGCCTACAATTATTTTAAGGTCAGTAGACTTCCTAAGTCAGATGTAATTTTGCTGGTTTAAACACCAGCATAGTTTTTTTCTTCACTTATAGATGAAAAGTAATATAGAGAGGGATCTGTACAAATGGTGCAGCGGTCTCTAGAAATCTAGTTCTTTCAAAGTTTATTGATTTCGAATTGCAGAATTGGTGCCAAAACGTTGGCACGTTGAAACAATCTCAGAGAAAAACTTCCTATGTAATTGTAAACCATAATCTGTGCTCTGTCCTTAAAAACTGAGTTTGTCACAAATGGTTTCTGGATAGATGGACAGATCATATATGCCTCACATATTAAACATCAGATGATCCAAACTTGGCAATGATTGCATGCCTGATGTCACTGTTATAAGATGCTTTTATAGGTGTTCTCTGCCAACAAAGCACCAAAGTTTCTCAAAATTAATTTTGATATTGTAGTAGGACGTTTGCACTTTATGCACGTATACAGACACTTATGCGTATACAGATAGACCATGTACACATATACCTGTCTAGAAGATATCAATTTTCCACAAGAGTATTAATTTGTTCAGATTCCTTGTAGAGCTAATTATCAAAATTACCCCTTCTGACTCATTACAGAATAGATTGGGTTCTCATTCCATATATTTCTTTAATCTATTCTTTTAAGATCTTCACCTTATAGCCTACTGCTTTTAAGAAATACCAATGTTTATTGAGATAACTTACTAACTAACATCAAGAAGCAAAGCCACTGCCTGGATCACCACAAACAAGTCTAGCATCTTCCAAACTGATTATGTGAGGAAAGCAAATCAGTTTTCCACATGTTAGCAACCTTAGGAAATTCTTTAGAATCTACGACTTTCTTTACAAAAAGTCTGTTTCCAGGCCCATTCTGCCCTACAGGTAACTAACTACCTGTAAATGTTCAACAGGAAAATCAAAAAGTCCATACAAATAATTCATTTGGTGAAAAGCTGAGGAGCACTTCAACATAATGTGAAAACATGATAGGAGGAATAGAGTAACCTATAAATGTATCTTAGATGTTAGTGGCAGAAATTCTGAAAGAAGTATGAAGTTGTACACAGCAGCTTTAAAACAACTTTACCAATATATTGCTAGTATTCTGTATCAAGGATAAAAGGTATATATTCTAGATCAATCTTGGGTCAAGCAATTAAAGAATTTATTTCCATTTAAAGTTTTAGCCAAGATTTTTATGTACGACTGTGCAATACATAACCTTTAGATGTCACATGCTGTCCACTTTGAATAAGGATGAGTTCTAACTTTGCTACCTAGCCTTGGCACCGAGTGGTTGAATTTTTCTCAATCTAGTATCTCTGCTCCTAAAAAATAGATTTCCTGTCCTAAAGGACAGAAGGCCACTGCCCTAAAGTAGGATCTAATATATTTTAAGCTGCCTTACAGGCATAAAACAATTTCCTATGCAAATTCAGTCAAGAGGCAACATTACTATAAAAACAATTTCCCAATGTCTTTGATAGCAAACAAAAAAAGCCTTTCCCCATAATTTTCTGTGAGATGTTCTGCTAAAAATATGTATGCAGTGACTTGCAGTAGATACAATAACAGCACAACCTTGAAAACTGATATAAAAAGTTTAAAATTTCAGCATGTTAACAGTCATTTAACATATCAGATCTCCTGACTGGATAGTTTGCGTAGCAATAGCAAGACTGCAAAGCTCAAGACCAAATTTAGTTACTTTCACCCTTTTAAAATATCATTTCAAACACACTCATGAATCATGTCAGTATTTCCTAATTGTTTATGTATATTATAATCTGATTCATTTCCCCAAGTACTAATTTAACCTTTTTTCCTTTTTTGTGTGGTTTTTTTTTGAGCAGCAGCAGTATAGGTCTGCTGCTTGAACTATTATACTTGGCAAATTCTTCGTTTTCTTAAAAGGAAACCCAAGAAATTTAAACTGAAATTTTCCTTTTCTTTCAGGTTGGCAACTGTTCTCACATTTTCCATTTAGCCTAAATTAACAGAATTTGGTAGAAAAATCAAGTTCCATTTTTATAGCCTATTTCAGACAGCATTATGATATTTAAAAAATATTTTTGTTTGGCCAAATTATCTATGTTAGTCACAACAACTACTTCATTAGTTAGTGATTGCAAAGCTTGATTTCAAAAGGACCAACACTTAAAAATTATCAACACTTATGTACCTGCTTCATTGTTACTCAGTAAACAGTTCTTAATGACTATTTAGTTTCTACTCACATGAGCAGTTCTCCATGACTGCTGAGTAAATACCAATTATTCACATGAGATATGTAGGCCTGTGTACAAATGTTTGGAGGTTGAGATTCCAGCTGTCCCCATGGGAAACTGTTTCCCAGTGTATAAGGGCATATCCATCAAGAAAGTTAAGTTGAAATAAATTCCCAGTGTGAATTTAAAGTGCATTAGTTAAAAAATATTAAACTCTAATGCACATGGACATGTGTTATTAAGAAAATGCATCTTGGTATCTTTACATGATCGTCTTCCACTTCTCTCTTAGATTTCTGGTTCTAGGTTCTAGATTACCAGTACTGGAAACTGTGTGTTTTGGGAAACACCTAGAAAATGTGTTTATAATGCAGTATTTTAATAAATGGAATACTTTAAATCTTATCAGATAGAAAATCTTTAGTTTAAAAGCAGCATGTTGTACGTGTGTCAGGGTATTACTGTGTCAGTGCAAGGACTCCTAACTGAGTGCACCTAATCACCATGGCTTCTCTTTAAACACAAGAAACAGTCCCATTTCAAGTAAGATTTTCTAAAGTCCAGTTTACTACACTCAACCCATACTAGAATTTTTTTTAAACTATAGTAGCACTGAAACTTGATAAACACATAAATACTAAGAGCCTTTTAGTCCTAAGCATTTACAGAGTAGAGCCACATTTAAAACTAATTATATATTCATTTTAACGCTGCTACCAGACTTTTTCTATTCCTGTTATCTTTCGCCTTTTTATATTCCCACTTCATTTTTTCTATAGTATTAAAAAGGGATTATGTAATATGATGTTCTGGTGAATGCAGGACCTTTTCTACTCCCTAATAAATATTCAAAAATATTTTGCATACATCCTGTGAACAAGGCTTGTGAAATCATAATGGGATGACTTATGAACATTCACCTTTCCTATACTGAATTATAATCTAGTCAACTGGATGGTATAGCAAATTGTCCTGACATGTTTATATTAATGCATATTTAAATGAGAATAAGAAAGAAATAGTCAAATTTATGTTAAAGACTTCTAAGAGCTTAACAGCATCTTACTAACTATATATGTCAGCTTAATCTAATCCTCCTACTTCTAACACGTTCTGTGGTCTCAGCACGGCACCCATAATGCTCTCGTATGTTATGAGGGATTGCCTCTGAGAAGTTCACCATCAGTACTAGACTTTGTTCAATAAAACTTTACATCTGGTCTTAGGATGACAGAAAGCTATCTGTCTCAAATTTTCA